>JAEQBH010007752.1:0-127370 GCA_016808115.1 Tetrastigma voinierianum | reverse complement strand
AGAGGAAAAGCATGATCATCATTGCCTCATCAATCTATGCCCTTTTATAGCAGTCTTTGTATAAGCGCAAGTAGATCTGGGGGGCACTATCCCGATGTACCTCTCAATGTCCGTATGCGAACTCAAGTAGCAGAAATTTGTCATTGGAAGGTCATCATATCGAATCTGATCTATAACTCCGCCGACATGTAGAGACCACGATCATCTGCTCCAATCCTATCGTCACGGGCTAAGTGTTATCAATAATCGGTGTAGGGTCCTCTTGAGAATGTGGCATGGTCTCGATCCATGTAGAACAAAAGCTCCAACTGCTTGCTTGGTGATTGAACCGGTGGTGGTGGTGGAGGTGGAGGCTAGCATAGTCTTGGCATACGATTAGGTCAGATAATGGTGGGAGTGAGTGGAAATTGGAGCCCCATCAACTCAGATCTCTTTGTATGGTAGGTCCAGATGATGGTGGCTGGTAGTGGAGGTGGGAGTAAAGTCATCACGGTGCTCCCGAAAGTGGCGATGGTTGGGCTGATGCCCATCGATCCTTGTCCAGTCGATATAGCACATCCGGAGAGATGCCATGGTATCTGTAATCTCGGCTAGGCCGGTCGATGTGGCGTCTTTGAGTCCGTATCTCCCCATGATTTGATGTACATTTCCTAAGCGGCTGTGTGGATACGAATCTACAACAAGTCTACCTCCGATCGAATCCAAGCTCGGGAACCCAGGTCGCTCTTAATCAATAATCCTTGAAGAAGTAAAGAGGCGTATCAGTCCTCGTATTTATCGATAGAAATCAATCAGGTATGCAATCCTGATGAAATCCTTTAAGGGAATGATGACATGTGATGTTAAGCATGTCGATAAATGGCTCCACATGCGGGAGGCGAGATTAAACATGGTAATACCTTAGGAGTAAGATGGCTCAGAAGCTAACAAAGAGAAGAGGCAAGTCCTAAAAGGCTAGATGATCGTACCCCTTTGAGGATACCTGACCTGAGATCTAATCAACAATCAAAGTGACACACGGCCCACGCATGTATCCATGATCTAGCTCGAGCTATCTGAGGTCTTCATTGCTGAACATCCGTCATCTCATAGTGCTCAATCACCATCGATATAGCCCTTATGCTAGACCACTATTCCAAACCCACCCCAGCTTGGTCGAAGAATGAAGCAGGTTAGAATAACTCAAACAACATAAGCAATCCACGAGTAGCTGGCCGACCAAAGACTCGTGATTCGGAGGACCACACATGCCCCACAAACACAAAGCGGGGCTTCAGTCATGCGAAGGAATGATCCATGCAACAAGCGATCATGCCACCTGAAAAACGAGCTATCACAAAATCTACACACATTCTAATCCTCTAATCTAATCCCAGATATTATAGCTGATACCCAATTAATAATGAGAAAGCATGCTATAATTCGGCGAGGTGAACACCACAGAAGCATCAACAATCCCACAAATGCAATAAAATACCAGTAAGTGTATGATCATCAATTATCTACATAACCCGAGAGCCTCTGACAGGAGAACCATGTGCTTGATATACAGACTCAAGTTCCAAGCAGTCCTCTTATGAAACCAGAGATTCTGGATTCGGTCCCCAGTGGAGTCGCCAATTTGTGGACCCTACCCGATCCACGGGCTGGCGCGACTCGCTTCTAAAATGAAATGAAAAGAAAAAAAAAATGAAAAGAAAATGTGGGTTGATTTTCGAGTTTTGGAAAATCTATCCCCAAGGAGGAACGGTTTTTCTTTGGAGTCGCCACTTACTTTTATTTTTATTTTTAAGTGGGGAAAATCAAGTAAGAATAAAAAAACCCCCCCAATGACTCCAATATAGGAAAAAAGTGGTCCCCGAAAACTAGATTATGAGTCCGGGGATCAGGTTACCCATTGGGAAGGTACCTCATGCGAGGTAGCACCCCTCTAGGCCCGGAACTTGGTCTCTACTAGTGAACTGGGTATACGGGAGTATATGGGTCAAAGATCAAACAACCCACTAGGCTACATAGATGACGCAGATCACATAGTCCTAAGTGGTATTTAGCATGCATCTGTCAGATTCAACAATCAGACTAATGGCACGTACCGGTCCTGCCATGTCTTTTGCCAAAAAAAAAGTTAGTTATTAGCCCAAGCACACAACAACTATTCAAAACCAAACACCAAAATTCATACCAAAGAAGTTAAGATAATCAACTAAATTCTAACGAACAAACAAACAATCCTAAAAAAAACAAACTTTTCAATCTAACTATAAAACTAAAACTAGTTAACTTATGTAACAAGATTTTTCAATTTAACGAGCCACCAAGACTAAGTTTTGAAACACTAACTTTTTAATTTGATAAACAACGAATCTATTTTTTTTTTACCCAGAATTTTTCAAAGCAAACTAAATATAATTTATCAAATTTATCAAACTAAGATCCTAATCATCAACATAATCGAAGAGCATTTAGAAGTTATTTTAGCAAAATTCCATGATTAATAGTACCCCAGCACACACAATCATTTCACTAACATTCCTAAACATCACTATAATCCAAAACATTTAAGTAATTTTACGAAAACAACAACCTAAAAACCTTTAGAAATAATTTTCACTAAAACTACAAACATCAATATTACCCAAAACATTCGAAATCGTTTTTGCTAGAACTCTAAACATCCATATAACCTAAAAAAATCGAATCATTTTTACTAAAACTTTAAAATCTAATATAACCCAAAACATTCAAAATAATTTTAACTAAGAAGAAACACTAAACATCCATATAACCTAAAATTCATAAATCATTTTTACTAAATCTCTAAACATCAAGAACCCAAAACATTCAAAATATTTTTACTAAAACAACTAAACATCAATATTACATAAGCTGACGAAATATTTTTACTAAAACTCTAAACATCCAGAAATATTTTTTCTAAAACAACTAAACATCAATATTACCTAAAACATCCAGAAATATTTTTTTACTAAAACTCTAAACATCAAGAACCCAAAACATCAGAGGAAATATGTTTTTACTAAAACAATTAAACATCAATGTACCTAAAAGCAATGATATTTTACTAAAGCGTAAACATAAGAACCCAAAAGTATTCGAGAAATCATTTTATCAGAAAACTCTAAACAATAATGGCAAGCAACGAGAAAATACTTTTACCAAAGCTCTAAACAATAATATAACTTAAAACATTCGAGAAATCATTTTTGCAAAAACTTCAAAAGCAATGAAATTATTTTTACCAAAGCGCAAACATCAATATAATAAAGTATTCTACTTTCTCTAACTTGATTCGAACAACTGGAAAATAAACCAAAATAAATAGATAAATAAAGTAACATAACATAAGACCACAAGAAATCGCTTACCTGGAAGAAGTTGTGCGTGCTTCCTTGCTTGTCACCAGCCTTGTCTCAAAATACCTTTTTCTCCATCGAACAGGCCTGCTCTTTTAAAGAAACTAAAATGTTTACTGAACAACCTAATCTCCTGCCATGATTTTCTGTCAGTTTTTCTTTCAAAAATTTCTCTTGCTCTACCCAATCTTTCTCCTTTTTTTTTTTTTTTTTTTTTTAACACTCTCCCCCTTTTATTCGTCAAAACCTCCCTCCTTTTGAAAACCTCCTTCCCAATAAAATCCTTCCTTCCCAAGAAAAATCCTTCCTTCACCCAAAAACTTTTGTGCCCTAATAAAGCTCTCCTCATTTTCCATGCATAGAGAAACCAAATCTCTATTTGAACTCCTCTCTTCACTGCAAAACTAATTAATCTATATATTCTCCTTTTGTCCATGTGTTCTTTTATTATTTATGTTAGTGATATCTCTTCAAACCCATGTAAAATAATAATAAAGAAGAATACCTATTCCAAATATATTATCTTAAGTAAAGTAAACAAATAAAATAGAATAAAAACATTTTTGGAAATTCCTCAAACTCACAAAATAAAATTAAAAAAGCTTATTTATAGGGGTATTCAAACTATCAAAATAAAGCATTTTTTTAAATATTAAAATAAACAAACATCTTCTTTTAAAAAAAATATTAACCTAAATAACTAAAAATCATTTTTTGGAAACATTAAATTAAATTAAATAAATAACAAATTTTCAAAAAAATAGATGAAAAAAAGTAAAAATTCCCTTTTTTAAAAAAAATATTAAATTAAAATAAATGAGTAAAAACTACTTTTTTTTTCTAAATGATCAAAATAATAATAATAAAATGAATATAGATAAATCAAATAAATGTTTATAATAAAGTAAAACAAAATAAATAAATAAAAAGTCTATTGCATTAAGCGAGCCATAGAAAGCCATATACTTAATACGAGCTATACTTGAGTAACAATGGGCCACCTAAGAGCTTCAACCAAGTGGTCAATGATCAATTTTAAAAGAATATGTCAAGAGGACAAAATTTTGGGTCTACAGTAGGGGCCCTCCTAGTTGGGGCCTAGTTTTCCATGTGTTGGATTCTTCCTCGCTGGCAGAAGCTTCTTCAAAACTAGGCCACCTGGCATGTAGCTCCTAGGTTTGACCTTTTGGTTGTAATACCTCGTCGTCTTCCTCTGGTATTCCTGCAAATACGCCTTAGACACATACGTTTTCTATCTAGGAGATCCAAATTTAGGCGAAGAGCCTCGTCATTGTGTTCCACTGTAGCCAACTCGATCCTTGGGGACTTTAATCCGACCTCGGCAGAGCTCATGATGCGAAAATTTCAGGGGCGAATGGGGTTTTCTGGGTTTGCGACTTAACGTTGTCTGTAGGCGGCCTTTCGAGAGTATTCTACCCATTTTCCTTTAAGATCTTCCAATTTGGTCTTCGCGGCCTTAAGGAGGTTACGATGGTGACCGGCTGACCATTAGGCTGCGGATGTCGCTGGAGGCAGTAATAATTCTTAATTCCGAGCTCAGCTTGCAATCCACTGAACTTGAAGTTATGGTGCGCGGCTTTATGCATTTACCATGGCTCTTAGGATACAAACACGCATATGATGGCTCGCCACACAAAATTACGTATCTTACATTTACGTAATTGCGGCTAAAGGTTCGGCCTCGACCCGCCAGTGAAGTAATCTCTACTCAGACGATAGCGAATTTATTGACCCCTTCCCAGGGGCAAGGTCCCGATATGTCAACCCCCTTTGTTGGAAAGGCGGGGCTGCCAGTGATGTCAGGGCTCGATCCGGGCGTGAGATCTTGGCGTGCTCCTGGCAAATCTTGCATTTTCTTACCAGGTCGGTTGCATCTCTGAGTATTGTGGGCCAGTAGTACCCCTGTCTTAAGACCTTTCCTGCTAATAGAGCTCGATATGATTTCGCGCCATACGCCGTGTACTTCCCTTAGCATGTATTCAGTGTCTTTTCCCGTGATGCACTTAAGGATGGGTGTGAAGAAACCTCGCTTGTACAAGCTTCCCTTATGATTAGTGAACCTGGCTGACCTCGTCCTGATTTTAGCTACTTCTTTCGGGTCGTCGGGTAGACGTCCGTCTATTATGTAATCCCAAATGAATCGTCCAACGGCTCGGACGGAGTTGACAGCTTCCACATCACGAGAGATCTGCCAGAGGCTCTACAAGGTATTCGACAGGTGTTGACCTGCTGAGCTCTTCCTGTGAGGCTGCCGCTAGTTTTGCCAAGGCATCGGCTCGGAAGTTCTCTGCTCTGGGGATATGTTTGACCTGGACCAGCACGAACTTTTTTAATAAATCTCGTACCTTTTTGAGGTATAGGATCATTCTTCCGCTTTTGGCCTCGTAGGTATCCTCTATTTGTCTTACCGGTGAGAGTGTTTGTGGGACCTCAAGTAGTCAATTTCTAGCGAATGGGCGAGGTTGAGGCCTGCTATGGCGGCCTCATGTCCCGGCCTCGTTATTTGGAGCTTGGAATCAGTATAGGCGTATACTGTGTCTATTAATACAGGAGAATTAGGTGTAGGCTCCGCTTCCTTGTGCGTTGTGGCCATCTGAGAAAGTTTCCATATGGGTAGGTCAGTCGATGCTTGGATGTTCTTGGTAGGCTCTGGCGAGTGAATTCCATGGCCAATCTCTTAAGACCTGCCCTTTATTGGATCTTCGACTTATGTCCCGTGTCGAACTCGCTCAATCTATACAGCCCATTTCATGACCTTCACGAGGTCTACGGTTTTGTGTGTAGCACTTGCTTCGCCGGATATTACATTTGGAACCTCTATGGTATGACCCATGAAGTAAGGCGAAGCTTCAGGGATGCGGTTACTAGTGCAAGATTAATTTCTCCCTCCTCGGGTACCTCTCTTCCATCCTCTGAGGCCACGGCTACGATAGTCGCCGGGTGTTGCACTAAGTCTTTGTCTCACGACGAGGGCCAGTAGTCGAGAAGTTTGATGCCGCTAAGTATAGAGTGAGGGCTCTCCTCGATGGGGCTTACGGAATGGGGGGGAACTCCGTGTATACTTTCAATCTTTTGAGAATGCTACTTCGCACTTCATATCCACATTAGAGGCCTTCTTAAAAACTTGGAAGAAAGGTGACATTTATCACTAACCTAGATACGAATCGGCATGACAATCCTTCCCTATCGGACGTTGGACCTCAGCACATACGAGGGTGACGGCCTTCGGCACTGATGTTTTATTTTTTCTGGATTTGCCTCGATTCCTCGGTGGTTGACTATATATATGAAACCTAGGAATTTTTCGAAATTGACCTCAGAGCACACACTTGTGTTTGGTCCGGTTTCATGTTATTACTTTCTCGGGATCGGAATGCCTCGGACCAGGATGAGCTATGTGGAGCTCGGCGATGAGTGGATTTTTACTAGCATGTCATCACATGTACACCTGTATGGTTGTTCTGTCGCCGGAACATCTGACACCCGACCTGCGGTAGGTAGCTCTAGTTCTTGAGTCAAGGCATCACCACGATAACAATAGGTTCCACATGCAGTGTGAGCGAGGTCTTTTCTTGGTCATACGGGTCCATCTTCGATCTGATTGTAGCGGAGAAGGCATCAAAAGCTAAAGCTGGAGTTCATGACGGCGAAGTGGCATCTACGATCTGGTCGATTCACGCGACGGAGAAGCGTCCTTTGGGCGCGCTTTGTTGATGTCGGTGAAGTCGATGCAGTCGCCACTTTACTTAGTTTGGCACGAAGTCTGACGTTGGCTGCTTCATTCTGAATATTCCTCCCCCGGTCGCTCCTTTGGGGAGTTTGAGCCTCCCTCATTGATGGCTTTTTACACTTTGTCGGTAGTGAAGCTCCTCCTCTGTTGTTTTATTGGTTTGAAAGGCAGTTGACGTTCGACCTATGGGTAATTACGTAAATTCCTCAGCATAATAACTTTGCTTCACGTGAAGACATCTTTGTTTGTCTCGAAATTGGGTGAGAGGGTCTTTGAGATCCTCCATTGGCCAGGCCGTGGCCCGGGTGTTGGTCGTCATCAGGCGTACGGGCTCGGCTCTTAGGGCTCGGGTTGGGTGGAATATTTCGGTCGCGCATTTTTGAGCTCATCCGAGGATATGTTATCGACCGTTTTTGCTTCATGGATCTTGAGGTAGCATTCCACAGCCACTCGTTGGTCTCCTCGAACCATTCTTGATACGCTTCACGGTAGGAAACTTGATCATCATGTGGTAGCGGGGAGGTGCTTTATTGCATTAAGAGGAAGTGCGCTAACGACATATTATAAGCGGATGGGGCGTCTACAGCGAGGAATCTTCTTGTCGATCATCGCGGCATAGGGATCTCGAATTAGTCTTAGTTGTATTGAGCCCGAGGTAATACCTTTTCTCACAGAATCCTCGCGAGATGGAGTGCGACCAGGGTTTCCATTCTCTCCCTTCCAATGTCCATCTTATCGAAGGTCGAGGCAAAGATGATGTCGGTAAACTTCGTTGTCAACCGGGACCGATGGACCGTTTTATTGGCCTGTTTGCTTGGATTACCAAGTATTCGTCATGGGGGTGCTGGCATCCCTCCAGGTATGAGTCAGAGAAAGTTATGGATGTGTCGATCCGAGGTAGCTTGAATACCGCTTGTACTTCCGCTATCTCTGTTGACCTGATGCTGCGCAAATGGGCCTTCCTGGCTGATCTTGATTCCCCTCCCCCTGCAAATCCTCTTGATATCACATGGATTTCTCCTAAAGGTTGGTTGTGTTGAGTTGTTGTCTGTCGAGGTGGTGGTGGTGGCTGTGTTCACCTCTTTCTGTGATGGACCAAAATACCTATACAAATTTATAGCATTATTACCCAAGGACTATTATCTAATCCCCAACAATAATGCCATGAAACTTGTTTGTTGTGTTCCCTATCTATTGTCTTGATTAAAGCGGTTTCCTTAGAGTAAATCATTTTCTTTGGTTTTGATCCAGGGATCTTGCAGTGTCTGGTCGAAAAAGTAGTAAATTGGATTTAAGTCCAGATATCGTTCCCACATAGATCTCAAGAATTCTCAATCAACTATCCTGACTACTCGAACTCTATACTATTTGGACTTTGATAGGCAATTGAAATATTCTTAGCAAACCTTAAAATAATAAAAAAACTAAGCGATTTAATAACAAAATGAATTAAAGAAACTGAAAATCTAAAATAACAAATTCAGACTTATCAGTTATCTTTTAAAGGGAGCATTTAAAATCTTTATTGTGAAATCATTCACTGCCGGAGACTACTACGTAACTGCGCTATGAACCCTAAATTTAAAACACATCCCGAGGAATAGGGTAGTGCGTTGGATCTCTCCCTTACGACCTTGTTCATCGTCTAATCTTTCTGATTCTTTCAAAGTCGAGGAGATTAGATAACTACTTTGTCTGGGTTGCCTTGTTACGGTTATTTTCTTTTGATACTTCATACTGAACATGGGCGTAAACCTTAGCTCCTAAGACATAGGTATACGTAGGTTTACACTACTTAAGTTTCTCTTCTCAAAAATTGGAAAAGTTCATCCTTTCCTTGATTAGATCCTTGCTAACACGGGATTGAACTTACTGTTCGAATCGAGGTGAACTCTCTTCTTTTTTAAATTGATAAGTCATTCAACTCAATCTCGATTTCAAGTGAGAAGACGATTTATCGACTTATTCTAAAAGCTCATTAGTCTCCATTATCAGGTTCATACCTTTGAGAAATTGTTTACTACTCTCAGGAATGCCTTCTCTGTGTCCTTTCGAGGAGGGCCTCCACCGGAAATCGAGGCATGAGCAATCCCTGTGCGGGTATAGGACAACGATATTGGGATCGAATCTGAGAATATTCGAACCATCGAGTAGATTTATAAAGCGAGTTCGGTAGGCCGATAAATTTCTATAGGAGAGATAAATTCTGGCTCATGATACATTGATAGGCGGGTTTCTAAATTACTTTATTACACCCTACAATGGCTTCGATCAGAACCAACGTAGATCGGACAAATCAATTCCAAAATTTGTCTAAATTCGAACTGACCGAGGCGAGTAATTTGAAAGAAATAAGTGCATTCAAGAAACTGCTTTAACGACTAACGTCCGTATCAAATTTGAAAGAAATAACAATCTAATCTAAAAATAACTACAAAAGCGAAAGAAAAAGAAAATTAAAATACATGAGCCTTAGGCTACCCGGATCTCTCGTTACGAGTGCGAGCGCTTTCCTTCAATAGCAGTTTTGCGCTTATTTATAGGGTTACATTGGGCCTAGCTTTGATGCCTCCTTGTGGATTTTGGTCGTGGCCCATTTGGTTGTTAATGTCGCGACCTCGATTCTTTGTCGCGACATCAATTGTCTAAGTATTTGTCGCATAAGCTTTTATTTGGTCGCGACTTGCCTTTAGCATCCCTTGGCTCTTCCTATGTCGCGACCTCGATTCTTTGTCGCTGAGCCTCGATTCTCGGCATCGTCGCGAGAAGCTTTTATTTGGTGCGACATCGGTTATCTAATCACTCATCCATTTTTTCCCAAAGAAGGTTCATCTTACGAGTCGCGACCTCTAAATGACCGACCTTAATTCCGCTGAAGTTGTCTATGATACCCTCTAGGAGCGATTCTAGATTCGGTGTTGATGTCGACCTCTTAAATGTCGCGACCCGATGTCGATCCTCTTGAAAATCTTGGCCAATCGTGACTTCCTATGTCTCTTTGCTCGGCCTTCAATTACGTATTGACCTCGAAATGGTGTCGCGACATCGTATCTTGTTTTCATTAATTTGCCAGTTGCACGACTTGGAGTTTACATTGCGACTGCTGGATTACGCCCGATTGCCCTTATGTCCGCATTTGGAGTTTGTGGTTGCGACCTTTATGTGATTCTTCATTCGCATCAGGCGTCGCGACATCGGGTGCTTTTCTTCCCTGCCGTGCACCTCTCTGTTGCGACATCATTCAGCCCGGTCGTGTATCATTCTGCTTTCGGCCACTTTCTGCTCCTTCTTTGCGATACATCCTCTTTCTCTTGAATTTCCCTATCCCATATGATTTGGTAGGGATTATTC
Organism: Tetrastigma voinierianum; assembly: GCA_016808115.1. NCBI lineage: Eukaryota > Viridiplantae > Streptophyta > Magnoliopsida > Vitales > Vitaceae > Tetrastigma > Tetrastigma voinierianum. Next base: position 116,894 of record JAEQBH010007752.1, on the reverse strand, counting down.
CACATTTACGCATATCGTCAGTCCTTTTTTTAGATAGAAATCAATCGAGAAAAATGGGCCGAAAATGGATGACTTTTAAGCTCATCAAACTAACTCCCCAAACTTAAATTTTTGCTTGTCAAAGCGAAAAGAAAGATTTGTTTGTCTTCAAACAAAAAGGACATTTTGTTTTGTTTTGCGGGTTGCAACCAATTTAATTGAAAGACTAGAATTGCATTCTTTTACGTATATCTAGCTTCAAATTCAATGAAGGGTTAGTCTCTACTCAATCCGGTGTACAAAACTAAATTGTTGAATTTGTTTTATAAACGAGTATGGTCGAGTTGATCCTGGCAGAAAGTAGGTTGGTCTTCTTCTCTTTTTCTTAGTGAGTCGAGTTAACTCTGCGAGGTCCTTCAGTTTGATCCTTTCAAGATTTTCCAAATTTCATATGCTTGTTCATATTGATCTCCGCTAATGTAGAGTAATTCCAACCTTGAATCAATCAGGTCTTTTAGGTTTGCAATATCGAGCTTGGAGTCTTTGGTGGGATGGATGGAACTTTTTAGGTTAAGATTACCCAGACTCTTTCTCATTTCCTACTTAACTATTGCCCTTCTTTTCCTTGCAATTTCTTTAATTGATTCCCCCAAACTTCATCTTTAGGGTATCTTCTTGATTTCTTTTGTTTAAAATTGTTCATTCCCATTTCTCATTTGTACTTCACACTGTTGGTACTTTTTCTCTGTCACCATTCAGGAATAGTGCAATGTTCGGTCTTTTTAGGCTTTCTAACACTCTTAGCGAACTTTGGGTTAGTAACTCCCATACCAGTTTGCATTAGGGTACTAGGTGTTGAAACACCCCTAAGAACTTAATTGTTCAAGAGAGTTAGGCCACAGACAAAACTTCTTCCTTTAAGCTTTCTTTTACATTGTATCTTCACCTTTAGATCTTTCTCTCTTCACCCATTTATGTATTTTCTCCTTTAGTTCCCAAAAAAAAAAAAATCATACTCCCCCAAACTTTATCTCTTCCTCCTTCTTTGAATTTTGGGTAATCAGAGGTTCTTTACTGGAGGATTAATTATCTAAGATGGCTTGGGATTTCCAATGGCTTGTTTTGAAGATAAGGATTGTTTTGTCTCAAATTCAGGAACTAAGGTGTATGCAGAAGCATATAAATAAGGGTGGCTAGAATGGCTCAAACTGCCAAGGATGGCCTGCATCATTTTTTGTTAGTTGTATCACCTAAGTTTCGCCTTGATCAATAATCTAACGATTAGAGTCGGTTTTATTAAGCGCATTTAACCACCAAGGATGTCCTTGACTCACTTCGATTGATGAGGGAGTTACATGATTTAAGGTTCACCAGGTTCTTTGGCTTACTGTTTATACTACAAACTCAAAAATATATTTTTCTCCTTCAATTGTATGACTTTCCTTTATCTTGGACTCATCAGCTAAATTCAAGTCAATTATGCAATTTGTGTTTCAATTCAATTATATGTCATTCTGCCCTTATTCTGCAATTATTTGTGTTTCAGCTTATCTTCTAGTCAAACTACTTCAACTAGTTCAGATTATGATATGTCAGCATTTTCATTCTTGAACTAAATCCTAATGTTATTCTCCTAACAATTCAGCCAATGTAATCTGATCTAGCTGCAACTGACATCAAACATTTCCTTTTTAACAAATTTTCTTATTTTATTCATTATATGATGCAAAAGTTGAGAATAGCGATCAGGAAGAGAGGAAGAAGGATAAATCAATGGGAAGATTTATTTTTTTCTTTTTGGGGGAGGAGCAAAGATGTTGGGAGGATCCAGATCAAGGGTAGCCAAATTAGGAGAGAATTTGGGAAACTTCATTTCAGTTCTCTTCTTCTTCTTGTCATTCTCCCTCTCTATCTGTTCTTCAAGGATCAATTCGTTGGTGAGATCAACCTTTTTGTTCAGATCATCTTGTCTTTTCCCCAATGTGTTCATCGTGTTCTCCATTTTAGTCATGACTTCTAAAAATTTGGAAAGATTATTGTTGATCAAATCCAAATTTTCAAGCCAGACTTTTCTTCTGAAGGCATCTTTGTCATCAAGCTCTTTATCTCTTTCCTTCATCCTCTTCTCTAAGTCCTTGAACATTGACATGTAGAATTTGAATCCTTTATCTGCTCCATAGTTTGGATTTCACACGATCTACGAGTCCGCTTTTCTTTATGAATTGTTAGGAGTTGAGAATCACGATCATGCGATTGTTGTAAAATGACTCATGGCTCGGTACTTCTTGTTAGATCGTGATCTCTTTCCTTCGTTTCCTTCTTGAATTTTTCCTCTTGATGCTCAGGGATCTCCTTCCGTACGCTCTTCCCTTACGATTCATTTCTTCTTCCCATTCTTGATCTTTTCTTTTATTTCTGCTTCATATACTTCTTCCTCTTAATTTTGTTGGAGAGCTCCATTCCCTTTCCCTTTCTTCCATTCTCTTCTGAATGGAACTAAGCATCTCCATTATTTGATTATTCCCCTGAGCTCCCCTAGAGCTTTCACCAAGTTCTCGGAAATCTCTGTTCCTGATAGGGGGAGAGCTGGCGAGTGGGGTTGAGAAATTTATAGGGCTTCCATCATCTTGTTCTCTGTCCTCTGCAAACATAAAGGTGTTATATTACGGATATTATACGGATCTTCTTCTTCTTGATACGCAGCTTGGGAAGGTGTCCTCTTTTCTGTCTTGCATTCTCATTTTCTTCTCTTGAATCTGCTTCTATTATAATCTCCTTTTTCTTTTGATTCCTAGGCCCTTTGCTTACCATATCAAAGTTAGTGGTGAAACAACAGGAGCATTCTTCTTCTTCAGCGTTCCTTTCACCGACCCTCAAACATAGCCTCGTGTCGCGACCTGTGCTCTTGTTCTCCCCTTAGTACTTACTAAGTTGCAATCTGGTCGCGACTTAGTACATGTCTGCCCTAAATTTGTGTCGACAGCTTGCACTCCTTATTAATTTTGAATTCTTAACATCAATAAAGTACTCCCCGAACAACAATTGAACATGCATTCTATTTATTTTCCACAGAATTTGTTTAGGGAGAAAAATACTTCCCTTTTTCAAGTCGCCCTATTCTGTGAAGTGCTGGAGCCGTTCTAGAGTTGGTTCTTTCTCACCTGAGCCCTGCGATTCTGCATAGGCACACTGTAACAATTTCAAAAAGGGTTTAATTGATCAAATACTAACTTAGCAAGTCCTAACAAATCATTACAAGAATAAAAAAATCAAAAAACAAGTAATTAAAAAAATCAAAATCTATATAAAACCAAAATCTATATGGGTTGCCTCCATGAGCTGCTCTGTTTGAGTCCTTACCATTTGGACCTTCATTGTTTTAAGCCTTCTCTCTCAATTCACCGGCTGGGTTCTTCCTTTTCTTTCTCCCACTAACGAATATTACTTGATCTTTGACCGGCTAACCTTGAATTTTCCCGGCATCGGTCCTAAATTATTCTTGCTCGAAGGTAGTACTTGACACCACTGTATATGGTCGACTCATTTTGATTTCAACTTCCACCGGAAATAATCTTAATCACGGGTTAAATAGCGAGAACACGATCCACATACGAACTCTTTCCTCGAATCCTTTGATCATGCCATTTCTTTGTCTTGTCCTTGTATATTCTAGCATTATCGCAGAGCCGTTTCTCGATTCTTCCTAGTTCATTCAATTGGAGTAGTCTCTCTTCCTTTGCAATTTTGAAATCGATTCGGCTTCTTGATGGACCACGTGGCTTTGTGTTCAGTCAGATGTATCGTTTGCAAAGAGCCCCCTTTCTATCTGGGACATAATCAGATACACCACAAATGCTCTACTAAAAGCCTCATTTATCAATTGTCAATCTTTCTGCTTGAACTTACGAGTCTTTTTCCGGGGATCCTTTTAATCTCCCCATTGAAATTCACCTTGTCCATTAATTACGGGGTGATAAATTAGGCTCATTATATGTTTGATCCCATACTGCTCATGAGCTTTGCAAATATTTTGTTTGAAGTGGCTTCCAAATCGCGTGATAGCAGTCACCGGGTGTTAGAATCTGCTGAAATGTTCCTTTGCGAAAACTCCTCTTTTGTGTTAGCATCATTCCTTGAATGACTATTGCTTCCACCCACTTGGACATAATCAACACTTGACCAGTATGTATAAGGATTTCAAATGATGGTGGGAAGGGTCCCATAAAATCTATTCCCTATACATAAAAATTTGCACCACCAATATGCCTTGTAGGGGCATTTCGTTTCTGTTGTTGATATTTCCAATCTTTTGACATCTATCACATAATTTGACCCATTCAGCACAATCTCTAAAGATAGTGGGCCAATAAAATCCAGATTGGAGTATCTTATGAGCCGTTTTTTCTCTGGAAAAATGTCCCCCAAATTGATGCATGGCATTCATTCAAAATTTTCATTGAAATCTCGACACACATCTTCTTATAATCATGTCGGCACCTCTTTTAAATAGCAATGGAGTCGTCCCGGATGTAATACTGTTGTCGATTTTGAGCTTTCTTTTACATTGGTAAATGAATTCGGGAGAGCCTTTACTCCTGAGCAGTAATTCCGCGATATCGGTATACCATGGGAGATTGGAATGACAATTTAAACGGTTGCTCAAATGCAGAGGATTCTCTGTTAATTATGTCTCCTCTGTACACTTTGTTTTTTCTACTCTGGACAAGTGATCAGCTATCACATTGTCACAACCTTTCTTATCTTTAATTTCTAGATCAAACTCTTGTAGTAATAACACCCACCTTATCAGTCTTGGATTGGCTTCCTTTTTCGACATCAGATATTTGATTGCTGCATGGTCAGTGTGAACAATAATATGGGATCCCAAAATGTATGGCCTGAATTTCTCACAAGCAAAAACTATGGCTAGCATCTCCTTTTTAGTAGTTGAATAGTTTTCTTGGGCTTCATTGAAGGTTCTGCTAGCATAGTATATGGCTCTGAATTTCTTCTCTTTTCTTTGCCCTAATACAGCTCCCATTGCGAAATCGCTGGCATCACACATTATTTGAATCCACGGTCCGATGCAGATGCTGACCATGATAGGTGCTTGAACTAATACGATCTTGCTTTCTTGGTGCCTTGCGAGTCATGAAATTAAACCTTGTGTCTTTCTCCGATGTCGCATAATGGTCTTTATTTTTGAGAAGTCTTTGATGAATCTCCTATAGAATCCAACATGTCGAAACTCCTTATCCGCTTTTCTTGTTGTGGGGCGTCTGAAGTCTTGATAATTGAAACCTTTGATTGGTCTACTTCTAGTCCCGTAGCAGAAATTTTATGACCAAGAACAATACCTTCTGTTACCATGAAATGGCACTTTTCCCAGTTTAATGCTAGCTGTTTGTCCTTGCATCTTTGAAGCATTATTTCCAGGTTGATTAGACAATGCTCAAAACTGGATCCATATCTTTGTGAAGTCATCCATAAAATCTCGTGACCTCCTCGACTAAATCTAAGAACATGGACATCATACACCTGCGAAAAATGCTTGAGGAGCATTGCCTGACCCAAATGGCATCCTTACGAGGCAAAGGTGCAATAACGGCATGTGAATGTAGTTTTCTCACGGTCCTCGAGGTCTGATAACGTCTGGTTATAGCGGAATATCCATCTAGGAAACAAAATGAGGTGTCCTGTAGCTTTGTCAACATCTTATCAATGAAGGGCAATGGGAAATGATCCTTACTGGTTGTTGTGTTCGATTCGATGTCATTTATACTCTCCATCTTATCAGTTCTTGTATTTGGAATTAACTCATTTTTTCATTTCGGATCTGATGAACCCACGCTTTCTTGGGAACCACATGGGTAGGCTAACCAGGTATACGAGATTGCATATATAAACCGACATTGACCATTTGAGCACTTCCTTTCGACTACTTCTTTCCTTGGTAGGTTCGATCTTCTTTGATGTTCAACGGATGGTTTGCATTTTCCTCCAGCGATGTTTTTGTGTGCATTACATATTGGCGAACCGATACCCTTTAATTCATCTATGGACCAAGCAATCGACTCCTGATAATTCTTCAAAATTTTGGCCGACCTGTTCTTCGATCAGCGAGTTTAAGCGGAGATAATCACTGGCTTACTCTTTGGTAGCTCCAAGTAAGCATACTTCAGATGACTTGGCAACTCTTTTAAAACTAGCCCTTCTGCACTGGTCTCTTGATGAAATTCCTTCTCTTCATTATTGTCTCCATTGTCCATGCTGTTTTGTTTAAGACTCAACACCTTTTCGGTAGAGTGCAAACTGATGTGCGGAAAATCAGAATTAACACCCAGCTAGAATCTTTGGAAATTCATCTCATTTTCATTGATGATTAGGCATTACAATCATAATAAAAATCGAGGAGTTGTTGAGATAGACATCATCTACTAACTTGTAATCTTCCCTATACGTGTCTAAATTCTTCAAACTTTGGAGCGGATTGAAGTCAGCTGCTTCTTCTCCAACCACTGGTGTAGGAGAACTCCCTTTACGCATATCTGTCGCGCTCCGATTGCTAAGATGGCGCTCCCCAGCGTGAGGAGACTTGTGAATCTTGATATCGGGATGATAAAGTCGGCGAAGGAAAAATAAATTTCCCCACCTTAACAACCCTCTTCAATAGTTTGCTTGAAGATTTCGCCATTCTATACGCCATTTTGGAAATGTGATGAGTGGGAGTAAGCTCCCCCAAACTTAAATTCCTTGCAACAGATAATGGCATTAAGTTAATACTTGCACCGAGATCCTGAAAAGAGCCTTTTGAATTTCAAATCCTCAATGGTGCAAGGAATGTAACAAGTGAAACTTTAGGTCTTTCATCTTCTCTAATAAATTCTTTACTATCCATTGCTTGCAAGTAAGCGGTCAGATTCACTACTCCTTCCTACGCAAATCTTCTCTTCTTGCTTAAAGAATTTCTTCGAGAATTTGGCGTAAAGTGGCATTTGAGTTACCATACATGAATGGCATGCTTATCTCCAACTTCTGGAAAGTTTTCAAAAACTTTGCGAATTGCTCCTCTATCCTTGACTTTTGCAGTCTCTACGGGAATGGAACTGCAGGCATAGAGTTCTGGGATTTTTTCTTGCTTCTTTCTTCTTCTTGCTGCTGCTCTTTCTTCCTTTCTTTCCCCGGTGACTCAGCATTTTCCAGGATCCCTTCTCCCTTGTTGCTTTCATCTTTCTCTGACTTTTCCTTCTCTAATTCTTTTTTCCCACTTCATTTGCACAGCCATGCGATCTTCGGATTTTCTTCGTGTCAGCGGGAAGCGTCTTTAATTTGATTTGAGGTTAGGGCGGTTGCCCTATTTGCGTTTCCAGGTTCTTGAGAGAGGCATTGGTGGTTGTCTGAAAATTTTGAGAATTGGTTTTTGAAGCTTCCAATTCTGCAAACCTTTGTTCATGGAAGTTTAACAGCTTTTTATTTTCCCCCATGAGCGACATACGGTGCTTGAGTCGATCCGCGCGACTCGATATTCATTTACGCCTACTCCCTGTGCGTACGGAACCTTGGTAGGAGCATACCCTTGCTGAAAGTTTTGCCCATGTCTTGGGACGTGTTGTGCTCCTCCACCATAAGAGAAATTCTCATGGTTCCTTAATGCTGGGGTATAATGGGTTGGCAGGTTGGGGTTAGGCTTGAAATGATATGCTCTGTGCTCGTTCAAATAGTTAGCCTCCTCACTTTGCATAGGAACCCTCTTATTGGCCCTCGACGTGTACTCTTCCTTCTCTCCCTTTGCTTCTATCTCATTTGTAAGAGTGCATTCTTTTATTCAACCCGATGCATCAATGCATCCGGCAGCCTCGTGGAGCATCTTGTTCAACTCCAATCCATTCCATTTCCTTTAGCTCGGAATTTGCTGCTCTGAGGATTCGAGGAAGGGAGGTCTCATGTTGCACCTAGCAAGATCCTCGATCAGCTGTCTTGCTTCTTCTGCTCTTCTTCTTCTTAATGCTCCGCCGCAAGCTGCATCTATTATACCTTTTGAGGTATAATTCATGGAGTGGTAGAAGATGTCCATTTGTGTCTTTAGGTCTATCCCGTGCATGGGACATCTCTTCAACAGCCTCTTGTATCTCTCCCAAGCAGTGTACAAACTCTCATCTTCCCCTTGTTTGAAAGTAGTAATTTCCCTTCTTCGTTCAGAAGTGAGGGATGGAGGAAAAAGAATGCCGCCGGGTAAAGCTTCCATCGACTCTTCCCGTAGCGATAGCAGTCCGTATGGTAGTGAGTCAAGCCATGATGCAGCTATATCTCTTAAAGAGAATGAAACAGCGCAGCTTAATAACTCCTAGTCTCACACCATTCGATTTGCTTGTATTAGCCATTCACCAAAAACATCCCAAGTATTCGTTAGGATCTTGAAGGAGTGACACAGCCAGGTGGATTACGGTGAACCATGGTGATCGAGGCTGGCTTGAAACTCCAAAATTGTTAGCATCATAAACTGTGTCTCAGCTGTGAGTATTCATCTTGGATAAGCGGTCTCCAGAGTGGTCCTCCATAGTGTCTCGCTCTTGGTACTTACTGCTGCGGTCTGGTTGGCGCCGTCCCGATCTTTTTGTCTACCATCTCTGCTTTATTTCTACACTCTTAACCTTTCTTGGCCCTACAAGTGTTCTTCGATCTCGGTGTCTAGTGGCGACAATTCGGCTCCACACTTCCTGTGCATGAATTAACTCTGAAATTATAATATCTTGAGATCAAATGGAGTCGATGATACAAAAATTGTATTTAACATGAAAAGCTCTACAAAATTTGGTAACGCTAAACTCTTCTTTGTTGAATCATATTTTTGCAAATTTTCTATTTCTTTTTATAAATTATGTCCAAACTAGTATTCGCTTTTGATACGAATATTGATTCACCAAATTCTTCGATCCCCGACAGCAGCGTAGCTTGTTCCCTCTTTACGCTGATGGACGAAAATACCTATCTGGTGCGTTATTACCCGAATTGTGCTCCCAATCGACAATAATGCCATGAAACTTGTTTATTTGTGTTCATATCTATTGTCCTGATTAAAAGCGGTTTCCTTAAGAGTAAATCATTTTCTTTAAGTTTTGATCGGGATCTTGCAAAAATTAATAAATTCGAGCAGTAGTAAAATTGGATTTAAGTCAATATCGTTCATGAGATCTCGAAATTCTCAATCAACTATCGACTACTCGAACTCCATACTATTTGGACTTTGATAGGCAATTGAAATATTCTTAGCAAACCTTAAAATAATAAAAACTAAGAAAAGCGATTTAATAACAAAATGAATTAAAACTGAAAATCTAAAATAACAAATTCAGACTTATCAGTTATCTCTTAAAGGGAGCATTGAAAATACTGCTATTGTGAAACATCAATTCCTATGAGACTACTGCGTAACTTTGCTTCATGAACCTGAAATTTAAAACTGTCCAAGGAATAGGGTAAGTGCGATTGGATCTCTCCTTACGGCTGCTTTGTTCATCATCTAATCTTTCACGATTCTTCCGGTCGAGGATTAGATAAGCCATGTCACAGGTTGCCTTGTTACGGTTATTTTTCTTTTCAATACTTCATACCACTGAACGTAATTTGTAAACAGCTCTGAACATAGGTATAGCATGGGTTTACACTTTCTTGATTTCTCTTCCTCAAAAATTGGAAAAGTTCATCCTTTCCTTGATTAGATCCTTGCTAACCGCGGGATTAGACTTCTTGTTCGAATCGAGGGTGAAGACTCTTCTTTTAAATTGATAAGTCATTCAACTCAATCTCGATTTCAAGTGAGAAGGCGATTTATCGACTTATTCTAAGCTCATTAGATCTCCATTATCGAGGTCATACCTTTGAGAATTGTTCACTACTCTCGGGAATGCCTTCTACGTGTCACTCGGAGGCCTCACGGAAATCGGAAGCATGAAACAATCTATTGTAGGTATAGGACAACGATATTGGGATCAATCACGAGAATATTCGAACCCGGCAAGTAGATTTATAAGCGAAGTTCGGTAACCGATAAATTTCTATAGGAGAGATAAATTCTAACAACGGAGTACATTGATAGGCGGGTTTCTAAGTACTTTATTACACCCCTCTGATAGCTTCCGATCAAGAAACATTTGTAGATCGGACAAGGAAATCAATTCCAAAATTTATGCAGGTCGGGCGATCAGAAGCGGTAATTTGAAAGAAATAGATTACGCGTCGAGCTTCTACTTTAATAGCGCGTCGAATCAAAATTTGAAAGAAATAACAATCTAATCTAAAATAAGCACAACATAAGAAAAGAAAATTAAAATACATGAGCCTTAGGCTACCGGATCTCGTTACGAGGCGCTAAGAAATTGCTTTCGCCGATGCTTGGTGCGCGCTGACTATAGGATTACGAGTTAGATTTAACTTTGATCGCCTCCTTGTGGATTTGGTCGCGGCCCGTTTGGTTGTTAATGTCGCGACCTCGATTCTTTGTGTGACATCGGTTGGCATCTAAGCATTTATCGCTGACTTTTATTTAGTGCGACTTGCCTTTAGCATCCCTTGGCTCTTCCTATGTCGCGACCTCGATTCTTTGTCGTGACCTCGATTTTTCAGCATCGTCGTAGAAACATTTGGTGCGACATCGGTTGTAATCACTCATCCATTAACTTCCCGAAGAAGGTTCATCTTACGGTCGCGACCTCTAAATAGCGTCGACCTTAATTCAAGTTGTCTGCGATACCCACTCTAGAACAATTCACGATTCGATGTTGATATGCGACCTCTTCTAAATGTCGCGACGATGTTCGATCTCTTGAAAATCTTGTGTCGTGACTTTTATGTCTTGCTTTCGACGCTAGTGCATCGCGACCTCGAAATGAGTAATCGCGACATCATGTCTTGTTCATTAATTTATGGTTGCGACTTGGAGTTTTACATTGCGACTGCTTTCGTTCACGCCTTCCAATTGCCCTTGCCAGCGATTGGAGTTTGTGGTGAGACCTTGATGTGATTACTTCGGTATTCGCGTCGGCGTCCGCGGCTTGTCAGTCCTTTAACCCCCGCCATTGCACCTCTCACATTTGCGACATCCATTCAACGTTATGTGTCATTTCTGCTCAATGACCACTTTACGCTCCTTCTATAATATCCTCTTTCTCATGAATTTCTACGTGTATAAGCGGATTTAGTGAGTTATTCCACATTTCTGCATATAAATCAGTCCTTTTTAGATAGAAATCAATCGAAAAATGGTGAAAATGAATGACTTTTAAAAGCTCATCAGAATTTGCGGCCGGAACCCAGTTAGCGATTCGAGGCTGATTTTCAGGGGCTATGAAGCGTCGGAGATACCCGCGCCGTATTAAATACTCTATTTCCTTCTTAAGTTGTATGCAGTCATCCGTGCGGTGTCCGTAATCCCTGTGGAACTCGCAATATCTGGTGTTGTCTCTTGTGGCGGGGTCTGACTTCATTTGTGTTGGCCACCTCAGGAACTGCTTGTTTCGTACTTCGCGCAGGACCTGCGATACTGAGGCCGTTAAGGGGGTGAACCGCTGAGGCGAATAACGTCGTCACCTTTCGAGTTGCGGTGGGCCCAGACAATCTCTGAGGTTCCCACGCCTTTTCGGAGACTGTTCTCCATCTTTCTTTGAAGACCTTTCCCGGTCGCTTTGTCTTATGGGGCTTCGTCCTTGTAAACATGCCGTCGGCTTTTCTTTATGGGTGGAAGGCTCTCTTTCTTGGATATGAGGGCTTCTTCACCGTTAATATTTCTCTGCTTTTTTCGCGAGGAGCACCTCGGCCAGTACTTGTAGGGGATTTTGGAGATAGAAAACATCGAGTCTTTTGGTAGAACCCCTAAACCGGCAATGAATGCGATCGATCGCGAACTATCGTCGAGATATATCTACCTTTAAGGACTAGGCATTGAATCTCTTGACATAAGACCTCGGGGCTTTCTTGCGAGCTACGCCCGATGGTCGACGGATGATAACTTGGCTCTATACGTCACGGCCCCGTGAAGTGAGAGGCAGTCTGATGGAGAGCTCTCTAAATAAGGAGATTGAAGATGGTGGAAGCCTATTCGGCCGAAGGGCCAAGGCTGGGCCTTTTAATCATGATATGAACTACGCATCCTGCCGGATCCCCCGATACCCATGCGACTCCATTTGGTTTTTGTAAAAGTGTTGAGATGATCTACTTCGGATCCACGACACCGTCGAATGCTTCCACTTGTGGCATCCTGAATTTTGCTGGAAGAGGGAAGTGAAGCACCTCGGCTGTGAAGGGTGACTCAGTTTGTTGTACCAAGGTGTCCATAGTGTCAGGAGCGCGTCCTCTCACCACTTCCTTCACACGGCTGAGCTCTTGCTGGAGGCTCTTGAACCTCTGCTCCCATGATTGCTCTCCTGCTCCTTGCTGAGGGTGGCGTAGTTCTTCGTTCCCGACATGCCCTCCGAGTGTTGCTTCGTTACCCTCATCTCCAAGGGCCAATTGTGGTCCGTGCCCCTTGGCTCGGCTAGACTCTGCTTCAGTTTCAGCACCTCGGGGAATGTCGGGATTGTGTTGCCCTTCCTGAGGAGGAAAGTTGTGACCTTCCTGTGTTTGTCGTGCCTCCCGTGGGCGTTGAATCTGCCTGGTGAGTTGCTCTAATTCTCCTATTAGGCGTTGGTTGGTGAGGCGGAGTGCCTCCACCTCGTTCGTTTGGCTTGCATCGCTTCTAACGTGCCGGGAGGTCGGCTGTCTACGTTGCCTGGTTGATCCTGCATCCTTGGAGGATTGGCATTGCTCCTGCTTGTGTTCCGGGTTGATACCATCGATGGCGAGAAATCGATCTTTATTTATCGAGCTGTCGTTCCTGACGGTGCTAGCCCGGTGATGCTTTTCAACGGATGGGGCACCAGGCGTATGGAAATCGTTAGGCTGACCACTGGGCGATGGCGGGCTGATACGCATGTCTTCCAGGTGCTCTCCTACGCAAAAACAAAGAAAGAAGGGGTCGGCGAGGCTTCGCCGTGGCCGTACCATTTACCTAAGTGAACAACTACGAGAGAAAGAGACTTTCTTGTTTATAGGGCGAATGCATTGCGTATGTTTGCATACCTTTCACCGATGGGGTGGCCTTGTATTTATAGTAGATGTTTCACCAGTTGGATGGTGATTAAGATACTTTCCCATTGGGTGGGATATTTTCTTGATTTCGGATTTGATTATGGATATAGAAAATGCAACTCTATTTCGGATTATTTCTCTCCCTTATTAGTGGGATCCCTTTTGATGAGCTGTAATATTGTGAATTATCTTACTTTCCTAACTAGTAAGATTTAGTTTGATTTTCTAGATAATATATTATTGGGGATTATTCTATTTCCCTTATCTATAGGATTTGGCTTGATTTGCAGAACATGGGCTTTCTTGATTACCCATAATCGACCTTTGGGCCGAGCGGATTGGGCCTTAGTCTGAAGAGTAGCGTCAGAGCCTGAATGCTCCAGTGGGCATGCCTAGTGGATTGGGCCTTCATCTTGAAATTTGGCTTTAAAAGGCTTCCGAATGCTTGATGGGCATGCCCTGCTCCTTTGGGGTTTAGCGAGTGGGCCTGCGAGCCCATTTTTCAAACCCTATCAATGATGATGATTTTGAGCCCCTTCGTCATTCAACATGGTACTGATTGATGTATTTGATGACATTTTGTTAAAAAGATGTTATGCTTGATATAAAATAATTTCTTTTGGTAGCATTAGCATACATATCTTTCACTGAATGCTTCATTAACTATTTAAATTATGTTAAATAAAAAAATTTTGTTTATTGAAATTTTAACTTACTTAATTATATCTATTTTCTAATAATTTATATAATATTTTAATGATTTTTAAAATATTTTAATCATCTTATTTTGCGTGATGACCGGCCGTCTGCCGCGATCGATACGTCTCGGGCGCCGTCCGTCGATGATCGATCTCAGCGACTTTGAACCATGACGGGGTTCGAAAACTTGGTCGATCCGGTGTTCATGACTTCAGTAAGTCGTAGCCGAATCTCGATGGTGACCGCATCAGTCAAATACCACATCTGGTACCATCACAAACTAAGTCTTATGTCATTCAAACTTAGATGATTGACCGAAGGTCGAGTTAACTTTGTCAACTCGGTCTTCTTTGAGAATGAAAAAGCCGATTCCCTACCTTCTCAATCTGGTTTTACCCATCATAACAAAAAAAAAACCATTTTTTTACATAAATCTGAGCAACAAAAAAAAACCATTTTTCTTTTTTATAGAAATATGATATTTATCTTCAAAAGTACCAAAAATCTGTTTTTACCCATCACCACAAAAAAAAAAAAAAAAAAAAAACCATATTTTTTTCAGAAATCTGAGATTTATGTTCAAAAGTACCAAAAATTAACAATTTTTTTTCACTATCTGACCTCCATCAACCAGTTTTCTAACCCTAATCGATGACTACGTCTTTATGGCCGTGATGAAGCGGAAACTCTCGTGAGATGATGCAGGAGGCCGCGTGGAATGGTCCGTTGTGTCCGCAAGAGTGGTGCGATGAAGATGAAGAAATGGAAGAAGAAACTTACTGTGAATATCAGAAGAAGCAGAGAAGAAGAGAAAAGAGAGCGAGAGAATCCAAAGAAAAAGCAGAGAATTGTGGGTTTGAGTTCGTTGGGCACTTCATAAAAATGGGTTACAATATGGTATATAACTACAAAAAATGCCACCACTTGGTTTTTCACAATTTACAGATTTAGATCCATTTGTCCTAATTTCAGTTAAGAATTACAATTAAGATAATTTTCGTTTTTTATTTGACTTTCTAGAAATAAGATTTTGACCTATTTAGTTCTTCTTTTTTATAACAATTTTTCAAAACACCGGTTTATTTTATTCTTATTTTTGAAAACTGTTTTCTATTCTTAAAAATAAGAAAAACAAGAAAAACATGTTTAAGGCACATTTGTTTGTATTTTGAAAGCATTTTTTTGTTCTCAACAATAATAAGGATAACGAAAAAGGGAAAACATGTTTAGTTTCCAGTTTGTTTTTTCTAGCCCCCATTTTTTAATATAAAAGAAATTTGTGTTATTAAAATTTTAGCTTATTTAATTATATCTAATTTTCTAATAATTTATATAAAATTTTAATAATTTTTAAATAAATTAATCAATTTATTTGGCGTATCGAGCCGTCTGCGATCGATATCGCGACCAATGCGTCTTAACCGTCCAGAAGTCGGTGGCGATACTGACTTTGAACCATGGTTCGGATTCAAACTACGAAATTTGCTCACCCTAGGCTCAAGGAGGTGGTTCAACAACATTGGTATAGGAGCCTGCCACTAAATGTGAACATCAAAATCATGGCCACATCTCTAGATACGTGGAACAAGCATCAGTTCGGAAATTATTTTTGCAAGAAAATGAAGGCTTTGAGCTAGGTTGGCGGGAGATCAAAAGCAGCTCATGGAACAGAGATCTCGAAAAATGCTGAAACTTGAAAAGAAGATCCAACAGGAACTTGACATTGTCCTTAACCAAGAAGAACTTTTATGGTTTCAAAAATCAAGAGAGGAATGGATCACTTCAGGTGACAGAAATACGAGGTATTATCATGCCTCCACCTTGGCGAAAAGACGAGGAAATAGGTTGACTCCCTTAGACTCACAAGGGAATGGGTATCGATCCCACTACCTAAAAACTTGGTAACAGACTATTACAAGCTGTTTATAGAAGGGAAGCGATCTACCAGATAGGGATATCCCGGGGGGGTTCCCAACCCTTGCTGAAAAGGAATTGTCCATGCTTAGCAAGCCAGTTACTAATGAGGAAATTCAGCAAGCAATGTTTAATATGGCACCATTTAAATCCCCGTGACTCGATGGGCTTCATGCGGGGTTTTATCAAAACCTCTGGAGTGTGGTGGGTGAATCAGTCTGCATTAATTTCGCTCGGGAATTCTTTGAATCTGGTATCCTCCCGGAAGGAATCAATGATACTCTCCCTGGCCTAGTCCCCAAGAGTTCAGCATGTCAGGAGCCACACCATGCGGCCCGATCAGTCTTTGCAATGTCATCTATAAGGTCATCACCAAGACAACCAATAGACTGAAAGGCATTATGGGGAGCATCATAGGTCCAAATCAATGCAGTTTTGTTCCGGGTAGGCATATGACGGACAATATCCTAATTTATCAGGAAGTCCTCCACTCTATGAGAAAGAAGCCTACGGGGGAAGGCTTTATGATGATAAAAATTGATCTAGACAAAGCCTATGATAGGCTCTCTTGGCAGTTCATTAGAGACACCTTGAGTGCTCTAAACCTCTCTCCCTACCACGCACAGGTGGCAATCGGACCCAGGCGGGGCGGGGCCAACGATGGTGGGACAAAGCGGGAATGGAGTCCCGAAATTGGCCACTGATTTTTCGGGTAGCGTTTTTAGCGACCCGGCCCGTCCTAAAACCCGGTAATTGGGCGGAATAGCCTTTTAAAAGCAAAAAAAATTCGGGCAAGTCTGGCCGGGCCGGGCCGGCCCAAATTTGGCCGGTTTCGGACGATAATTTAATGGCGGTGACCTAATTCGAATTGGGCTAGGGCTAGCCCACGGTCGGGCCCGATTTGCCACCTTTACCCCGCCCCTCTGGTGGATCAAAAACATCATTACCTTTGCATAGAGACATCTCTAGACTAAGCGGTGATCTAGAATGGAAAAAAAATTAGAGAGTGGTTCAAACCCACAAAAGGCATCTATCGGGGCAATGCACAATCTCTCCACATATTTTGTGCTTTGCATGGAGCAGCTAGGAGCATATTATTGATCCAGCTATTGACATTTGGAGATGGAAGCCGTAAACCGATTTGTGCTATGTAAAATGTGACACACCTAGCAATGCTTGTAGTGCTGCGCGTCGCCTCAAGTAATATAATGATAAGTGAGTATCGTTTTCATAGAGAATCGGGTTACTGAGTACTAACTAATCCCAACTTAGGCTTTATTCGGATGGTGGAAAAATTTTAGAAAAACTCAAAGACACTAATCTAGGCATGCAAGAATGACTCAAATAAGACTAAAATGCCTTAGAGCATAGATTTCACCTAAACAATCATATATAAACCTCCTAACCCAATCAATCAATATTTATTTTCATATAAAGATTGAACTAATGTATATGTGACTCTCTCTCAAGCATCCACACATTACCCCTAGGATTTAGGTGTTTTGCATCTCTACTCAACCCCAAAACCCTAGGAATGCAATAAACCTAAGAAATCCTAATACTACACTAATCTTATTTATATCTCTATCTCATGATAATTAAATGGTAAATCATTCATGGTCTACCTTAATCATCACTTCTCATTCTCAAATCAAGCCACAAATCATGCAAATATTGGCCAATACCCACAAGCATTAAGACTAAATGAAATACTCAACACACATGTGAAAATAATACATCAATTAATATTAATTAGGATAATTCATATATTCAAGTGTTGGCTACGTCTAAACCCTAAGAAAGTAAACTAAAACATCTCTAAGTGAAAAAAAAAACCATCAAAATAAAGAGAAACAAAGAAAGAGGATGAGAATAAACGATTTTGAGTGAAAGCCTCATCCTCTTCTTTCAATCTCCCTTCTTCTTCAAGCTTTTCCCCTTCAAGATTTGTGCCCTAGGGTGTTTGCACCCAAAGAGAGACTTGTTCTCACCCCAAAAGCTCCCAAAAATCAGTCCCCAAATGACCCTATCAGCAAACTTCCCGATAATGGGCCCCCGAGAAACCAGTCTACCATTTGTGCTATGTGAAAAACTCTATTTTGCACTCCTCAACTTCCCGAGGCCATAACTTTGTCATTCGAACTTCGATTTGGGTGATCTTAGACTTATTGGAAAACTTAGAGCGTGTAGAATCTATCCATACAAATCTTGATGCCATTTGAGCTCATTGTAAATCTGAAAAATTCGGAATACAGTGGCTGCTGCTTACGATGAGTGGGAAATTGCTGATTTTTCCTCTTTTTTCGCTCATTTTCGTACAATTTCGCAAAATGGTTAATTTAATCACAAAGGTGAAAATTTAGAGCATTATGACACTTATTTAACATAAAAACTACTTAAAACTAAGTAAAACATAGGGTTAAAATGAGTATTTTATATACTCATCACACCCGCAAACTTAAATCTTTGGTTGTCCCAAAGCAAAGCAAACACAAACATAAAACAAAAACATTAAGATAGATATGAGTATGAGTATGAGTATGGTGCTAGTACATGTTAAGATAAAGCTTGGAAATGTTCTAAAACACGTTAGCCAAAATGGGATCCGAAAACATTAATCATCTCTAAAAGACGAGGCATTGAAATGGCATGGTGATCAAGGCAAGTATTGCCCCCAAGCCCTCAATAGATCTTTCCTAAAGGGATACGATGTAAATAATGTTTTAGGCCTCAAATATAGACTTAGGTCCCAAAACACTCTTCAACCAAACTCAACTCGGTCTATTTGAAAGAAAATTAACTAAAATGGGATAAGAATGCACCTTTTATTCAACAACTAAAATTAAAAAGTAGGAAGCAATGCTAAGAAGTTTTTAGAAAAGTGTCAATGTATCGAGGATCCATTGGTGACTCCCCACCAGTTGGTTAAGGGCATTGAGCATTTAGTTCCCCTCAAACTTCACCCTAAACACTCTTGCTAAAATCAAAGCACCTACTTGTAAGTAAACTCCTTGTTGTTTCTTTTCTTTCTTTTTCATTTTTTTTTGTTGGGGCACATTGGCAATCCTCTTTATTGAGGTGTCTCATCACTATAGAAGTTAAGGCCTCTCAAGGTAAGCTCAATTTGAGAAAAAGAGGTTGGAGCCAAAGTGTGTAAATGAGACCTAGTGTGTGTGTGTAGGAGTTGCATTAAGAAATGATTTCCTGAGAAACAAAGGAGGCTATTCAAGCCATGTCTCCCACAACCAAAAGATACACTCAAGTCCTAGATCAAACAAATGCAAAGGTATCCCAAATTTGACTAAGAAACAATTTAAGCACAAACTAAAATGCATTCTCAAACCATTCTACTAGAGCACCAGCCTAACTCATATGAGACACAAATAAAAAATAAAAATAAAAGAAAGAAAAACTCATGCAAACAACCTAAACAAATAAAGAAATAATGAAAATAGGTAAGGAGATACAAAATTTGGATTTTTGAAAAAAAAGAAAACAAAAATTGTGAATTATTGAATTCACCCCCCAAATTTGAAATTAACATTGTCCTCAATGTGAAACAAAAGAAAGAATGGATAATGAGTACTCCCTTGATGTTGATCAAGTCTCCAGAAGTTGCTCCAATGAATATGGCTTGCTTTGGAGGAAAAGATGTTAAGAAGGGTTTGACCTTAAATACAATTGAAGGGGATGCTTGAATATGGTTTCCCCTTTGGTTCTTTAAGCTTCCCAGGATTATTGAAGTTCAAGCTTTCAACCTTTTAGCTTCCAAAACCAACTTTGAATCTCCAAAAACTTGAAATCCAAAACTAAAACAAGGAAAAACAAAATCAAGCACAAAAATTTATTAAAAAACAAACCGAAAACAAACTGATAAATTGAAAAAAAGGGAAAGAAGACTTTTTGAACTTAATTAGGTTGCCTCCCAAGAAGCTTCTCAATTTTTTGAGTTCAGCTAGACTCTACCAACTACGGATATGTTGGTAATTTCTGCTTCCATCCTTCTCTAAAAGGCGATAATTGTGCTCAATCAGCAACTTGAGCATATAGTCTTCCAAGAGATTTTTATTTTTATTTTTTTGTTCACAATGGTGGCTTCCATTTCCTCAAACAACTGCATAGTGCACTCCTCTACCCTGGGAATAAGGGTCATCTTCATTTCTCAACTCTTCATGTATCTCACATTGAGCCATCTTCGTATTAGTCTTTACAATTTCATCTTTTATCTTTTCATGTGATTCTGGAGAAGTTGGTTTATCTTCCTTCACAACTAATTCTTTCAATTCCTTGGCATCATATTCCTTTTCTCTAATAGGTTCCTGGTGCAAGCAAACACTTCTTTGTTGTTCTTCCCCTAGGAATATTTTAGTCATTTGCCCCACTTGCACCTCTAATCTCATGTTAGAATTTGATTGAATTTGAAGAGTTGCCTTTGTCTCATTAATGAATTGAACTTGAGATGTTGCGTCTTCAGCATAAATTTTTCACGTCGCCATGGTTGCCTTTAACTTTGTCATTTTCTCTTGTGGAGGTTGACTTTTCTCCTTTTGATCAAGAAACCTAGGCAGCAACTTGAGAATAGTCTGATAGCCTTTGATCGTTTATATTTAGCATTTTCCAAGACCAATTCAGCATGAATTCTTTCTATTTCAGCCATTTTTGCGTCGAGGCTTGATCTTTAGACTTGTGGAGTTTGAAGAGTGGCGTAGCTTGTATTCCATGAGGTGTTTGGGTGGTGCCTCTATCCAAAATTATGATTGCTCAAGTATGGGGTACCTCTTGTATTGAGCATAATCCATTTATGCATATGGTTGTCACACTTTACTCCTCACTTGAGTTGTCACTCTTCTTTAATGCTCATCGGCCAATTGCCGCATTCTTAATTGCTGCTCAAGATGAGCCAATGCATTTGTCAACTCGATGATAGGATCCATTGTGATTGAAACGCTATAAAACAAAAAATAAAATTCAAAAGTAAAATTGACAAAAAAGAAAATAAAACAAAACTAACTATAGCCAAAGTAGAGTAAATCTATTTCGAATCAACATTAATAAAAGTACCAATTCCCCCACAACGGCGCCAAAAACTTGATAGGCCAATTTGTGCTATGTAAAATGTGTACGTCTATGTGCGCACGTGCACGTGTCACCTCAAGTAATATAATGACAAGTGAGTATCGTTCCCACGGAGAATTGGGTTACTAAGTACTGACTCTAATTTAGCCTAGGCTCTATTTTGGATGGTGTAAAATTTGTAGAAAAACTTAAAGACACTAATCTAGGCATGCAAGAATGACTCAAATAAGACAAAAAGCCTTGGGGTCATAGATTTCACCTCAACAATCATATATGAACCTCCTAACCAAATCAATCAATGTTTATTTTCATATGACGATGGCAATTTCACTAATGTATATGTGAATATCTCTCAAGCATCCACACCATACCCTTAGGATTTAGGTATTTTGCATCTCTACTCAACCCCAAAACCCTACGAATGCAATAAACCCAAGAAATCCTAATACCACTCATAATTTCATTTATATCTCTATCTCATGATAATTAGATAGTAAATCATTCATAGTCTACCTTAATCATCACTTCTCATTCTCAAATCAAGCCACAAATCATGCAATATTGTGAAATACCCATAAGCATTAAGACTAAATGAGAAATACTCAACACACATGTAGAAAATAATACATCAATCAATATAAATTAGAGATAATTCATACATTCAAGCGTTAGCTAAATCTAAACCACTAAGAAAGTAAACTAAAACATCTCTAGTGAAGGAAACCATCAAAAGAAAGAGAAACAAAGAAGAGGATGAGAATAAACGATTTTGAGTGAAAGCCTCATCTCTTCTTCAATCTCCTTCCTCTTCAAGCTTTTCCCCTTCAAAATTTGTGCCCTAGGGTGTTTCCACCTAAAGAGAGACTTGTTCTCACCCTAAAAGCTCCTAAAAATTGGTCACCCACAATTTATAAGGCTTTTTGGATTTTATAGCTCTAATATCAGACTTAAAATATTTCGATGGGCCTATCAGCAAACTTCCTGATAGCTGGAATTTGAGAAACCAGTCGTCCAGTTTAGTAAACTTTGGTCTACCATTTGTGCTATGTGCAAAACTCCTTGTTTTGCATTCCCAACTTCCCAAGGCCAAAACTTTGTCATCAGAACTTCGATTTGGGTGATCTTGGACTCTTTGGAAAGCTTAGAGAGTGTAGAATCCATCCATATAAATCTTGATGCCATTTGATCATAGTAAGGCTGAAAATTTGGAATACAGTGGCTGCTGCTTATGTTGTGTGGGAAATTGCTGATTTTCTTCTTATTTCGCTCATTTCACACAATTCTGTAGATGGATTAACCTAATCACAAAGGTGAACATTTAGAGCATTAGGACACTTATTTAACATAAAAACTATTAAAAACTAAAACATAAGGCTAAAATGAGTATTTTATATACTCATCATAAACCAATCAAACTTCCTTGAACTAGGCCTTACCTCTCTCACCTGTTTTTTGCAGATGATCTCGTCTTGCTTTCCAAAGCCTCTGTGGAACAAATATAAATAATAAGAGACTGCTTCAATCAATTTTGTGCCCACTCTGGGCAAAGAGTCAACTATCAAAAGTCCACAATTTGCTTCTCTAAAGCAGTTCCAGATCAAGAAGCGATGATGATCTCTCAGGCCTTCAGAGTCCCGGTAACTACCAACATGGGTCAGTACAGCAGGACCCCCTCGATTCATGGAAGGGTCAAAGCTGGAACATACCAAGAACAACTAGATAAGGTCAACTCCGAAATACAAAGTTAGAAGATGCGTTTTCTCTCCTTGGCAGGTCGACACACCTTAATACAATTAGTGATATCCTCCATTCCTTCTTTCCAAATGCAATCAGCCCTTCTTCCTAAAGGGCTCTGCAATACTCTTGACATGAAAGCACGTAATTTCCTATGGGGGGACACGTAAGAACGAAGGAAAACACATCTTGTGAATTGGAACATGGTCACGCGAGGAAAAGTGCATGGGGGAATGGGCATTCGAAAGATGCAAGCCTTGAACACGCCTTTATGGCAAAGCTAGGTTGGAAGATTCTGACACAAAAAGATAAATTGTGGGTCAGAGTGCTCACCAGTAAATGTCTAAGAGGTCCTCACACTCCAGCAAACCTGACAACCAAGAACAACGCCTCTAACGCATGGAGGGGAATTGCCTCTGCCAGATCAGTATTCCAATAAGGTGTTCGAATCAGAGTTGGTAGCGGTGCCAGCATTATGTTCTGGAGGGATGTATGGTTAGGGAGAGATCCCCTCATAGAAGTTGCAACTAGAGAAATAACACTCCCAGAATCTTACAAGTCGATTAAGGAGTACTAGTGTAAAGGCCACGGCTGGAATTGGGAAGTGCTGGAGAAGCTCCTTCCACGCTATGTCCTGCTCCAATTGGCCCCGATTTTGCTAGCTAGGTAGAGAGAATGAGAAGGATAATAGTTGGATGTGGAAGCCTTCACAAACGGGGAACTTCACGGTTAATACAGCTTATAACCTAGCCCACTTTCCTCCTCCATGGGAAACTCTTAACAAATGCAGAGAGATGCAAAAGAGGAATAGCTTCGGATCCCCACTGCAAATATTGCCTTGGCCATGTTGAAGACTTAGACCATCTCTTCAGAACCTGCCCCAAGGTTACCCCCATCTGGCAGCACCTAATGGAACCATGCAAAAGGAACAATCAACGGAGCCTCCCTTTTGACCAGTGGATCAAGGAAAACTTGAAGGAGAAATACTTGACGCGTTACGGGGAAGATTGGCAGGCAACCTTCGTTATAAGAGCATCTTCAAGAGGCTAGCTAAACCCCTCCCCTTAGCTATTTTAGCTAGCTTCTTCCTAAAAATCCACTCCAAGAGGCTAGCTATTTGGCTATCTATTTCACATAGCTCTCATTTGACTATCTATTTTCCATAGCCATTATTTGGCTATCTATTTCCCATGACCCTCATTTCTTTCCTATGACCCTCATTTCTCTTCCTAAAAATATAAAGCAAATTGTAAACAATTAGAACAAAAAACTAAAATAACTTTGAAAAAAATAGGAAATTTTCAGAAAATTAATGTACAAAACAGGAAAAAATCTGAAAATTAACAAAAAAATAAAAAACAAATTATGAGAAATTATGAAACAATTAGAACACAAATTTAATTGTTATAATATATAATATATTATGTATATTTTTATTTTTCTCAATATTAATAATCTAGCAACATCTACTACACGAAGAGCAACGTCTACTACAAGAGAAAGAGAAAATGAAAATGGAGCAAATGAAAGAGGAAGATCGAATAATGTATTTTGAGTACGAGTTGCATGCCTCTCAATTGCAAAATTTGAATATTCAACACATGAAATGGAAATATTGGGAAAGAATATGTAATTCTTTTTATTAATGAACAAGCGAATTTAGATAGTAGTAATCATGGAATGCAATCTTGCCAATAACATTTGCTTAAGTAGTGCCTAGTAATTATAATGATTTGCAAATATTACTGTTGAAAAATTCAAATTTTAAAATTTTGAATTTCGTGATCATTGTAAATATGATCGTTATTAAAAAAATTAAAAAAATTAAAAATTTGATGACGTGGCATAACACATCAACACATGATGTCATCAATATGGTGATGACATGGCATACTAAATAGTATTTTAAATTTTATTATTGAAAGTTAGTTAAAATTAGTTGAAATGGATAGCTAAAATAGATAGCGTTGTTAGAGTGACTTTGAAAAAGTGGTTAGTTAAAATAGATAATACAATATTTTAATATATTTTGAGTAGTTATTTTAGATAGCCTTGTTAGAGATGCTCTAAGCATCTGGTGGGTTTGGTAGTAGAGAAATGAAATGGTCTTTCGAAACATTGAGAGGGACCCCTCGTCAAAACGAAACATTGAGAGGGACCCCTCGTCAAAACTGGCCATGATAAGGAGCTACAACCAATAGATTTAGTCAGCATTCTCCAACGGAACACTACAAGAAAAATGAGATATGGAGACACAATTTTAGTTGGGGTCAGAAAAATCCACAACCACAGATGGTATATAGCAGCAAGTCTATTTGTGTCGCAGGTAAAAGGGGGTTCATTCAAATCTTATAGATTGCAGAAATTGGTCGCATAGTTTGTGTAGGAACACCTGTACTTGCAACTAATAATGGACCGCTACTATATACAACCTTATGAATGCATGCTCTTTAGTACCGCTACCAAATACTTACTGAAGCCACGTGGACTTCACCATTGTCTTTGATCAATTATACAAGCAGTTGTTCACGATTACTCATGAAACCCTCATGCTTTCGAGGACTATTTTCTTCCATCGCGCAAATCCTCAATCCATTATTCTTCTATACATTGATTGATTTTTTTCTTCTAATTCTCTTCTTTCCCGATCTCCCGCGAGTTTAGTTTCGTCTTCTCGCCAAGAGGGGAAATGAGAGAAAATTAAAAAAAAGATAATTTCATTCCTTATAATTGCCATCTCGGATCGGCGCTCACACTCCGACTCCTAGTCCATATACTTTCGTCTGCTTAGGAATCGCCATGCATAATTTTTATAATCCTATTGGTGATTGATCCCTTTTGCATTAATTTGACGTTTAAGAGTTTTCATGTACGTGTGGGTCGGTTTTCTGATTTCTGATTTTTGATTCATTGATGAAGTAAAATTCCCACGAGAGCTTTCCTACGGATTCGATCGAATTATTCTTGTGCTTTTCATATATAAATCGTGGTTCTTAGTGAAGTGCGGGCTGAAATGGATCTTTTACACACTGCATTTCCAAGGAGATTGCAGTGCGAGAAGTTCAATTCGAGAGGATCCAGGTCACGCAAACCCCTAAGCTCACAGAAATGCACGGAAAGCTCCTGCTTTGCATGGATATTCTCAGCCTAATTCGAGGAAACGGCGTACACATTCTTGCTAGACGAGCCCCATTTGCTTCTGTATTTCGGCATTTTCGATGAGAAGATGGAAAGATCCGAGGCTCTGTGTTGTAAGATCAGTGGAATTCTAGAGGTTGGTTGAGATTTTCACTTGAGGATGAATATCTCTTGTGTTGTATGAATGATTAATATTTCTTCATTTCTTCTCCATGTTTTATCATAGTTATTTTAAATTTTTCCTCAAATTTTGGATGGAATGTTTGGAAATTTTATATATATATATATTTTTTTTTATCAGTAAAAGCGATATATATATATATATGTATACCTATATATATATATATATATATATATATATATATATATATATATATATATATATGAAAAAAAGCACAAAGCTCCAAAAGTACACAAAGAGTACAAGGGAACAAGGAGTTTGGTATATTGAGATTCCCATCCCGATCTCTGTTTTTATGCGGAACATGAGATATGGTCTTCTTAAATTTGTAGTCCACTTTTGCTCTTAGTATCACGTAAGTAAAAATTGTTCCATGCTTCCGGTATGGTATGCGCGATTGTTGGGATTTTTAAACTTGCAATATCTTACGAACCCGAGCAGTTGAAGGAAATAAGTGAAACTAAGAAACTATGTTGTGTTGACATGTAGATATCTGTAGATGTCATTAAGTTATTAAAGTGTTGAAGTGATCAAGAGATTCACGAACTTCATGATACGTATTGTCATATGCATCTTCTTTGTTGATTAATCTTACTGGCGAGATGTGCCTCCCGGTTGGATACGCATATTTATCCTCCAACTTCACGTATGTTGGAGATGGTTTCTTCTCTTCTGTTGACTGGAGTTCTTAAAGTTTGGGAAGGACCATTCACCTTCAGTTGTTTCTGATAAAAAATTACACATGTTTTTGGTGTAACTATGCATGTTGCCCTCTTCCATTTAATTTGTATGAGGTATGAGAGTATAAGCAATTAGTTGATGCTTCTTTTTCAGCCCCGTTTCTTCGAGATATTATGCTGGGACTTGCACTTGGCATTAAGCCAGAATCCTGGCGGCCCGGTGGGCCCGAGAAACTCTTGTTATCATCTCTGTCGAAAATTGAATCCGTTTGGTTGAAGGGGAATGGGAAGTTCTTGTTAGGAAGCTCTCAACCATCCATAGCAGATCTCAGCTTGGTTTGTGAAATTATGCAACTAGAGGTAAAGGATTGGCTCAGTACTTGTCTACTTGTCTTTTGGTTTTTTTTTTTTCTTTAATGTGTTGCTTATTTGGATGCCTTGGTAATGGATTATCTTTTGAAAAAATTGATTTTTTGTCTCAATTCCATCATTCTGATGGCATTGGAAACTGCGATGATAAAAGTTCTTTTGTTATTACAGTGAGCTAAGTCTTGATTTTGATGAAACCTTAAAATTTTGACTTATTACAGTAGTTAAAATCTGAGATAATGAATGACTTGCTTCTTTTCATAGTTAAAATGCAGCATAGAATTAAATGCTAAGTTGAGCAACCCAAGTTCATGCACAACCTATATGTGATTAAGCCCCCAAAACGTAAGCAACAACAAACAAGGAAAGCAGAGAACAAAATTGGGGCGTAAGGTCCCCTGATTCAGTTTCCATCATTATCAATGAAATCTAGGAAAAATGTCGTATCCATGCAATTTCATGATTCACATTGTAACAAGCTTCCCGTAAGCATCCATTTAGGCAGCTTAACTCCTCCATAAGTTCTTCTGTTGCTTTCCTTCCATAAACTCCAAGGTAAGCACAATAGAGTTCTTTTCCAGTTTTCTCACCCTGCTTGCTAGATAACCTCTGCCGTATAATGGTAGAACCCAACAATACTTGTGCCAGCATGCACAGTGAAAATAATAGTTGATCACCATTCTCATCCTATTTGCACATACAGAACAATTCAATATTATTCCCTTACTTTATTCATGAACCCAAACAATGGGATTTAAGAGTAGTTGGGTTATCACTTGAGGAATTAGCATTTAAGAACTTAGTACAATCTTTTTATCATATGACAATTGGTGTCTTTTGGCAGTGTATGGTGTAAATAAACCTAGTGGTGCTTATTGTAGGATAACCATGTCAATAGGATGAGCCTTAATGGCATGGTGAAAAACAGGATTGATGAGATTAACCTTGTGGTTGTCCATTACTTTTTAGGTGCATATTCATACTTGGTGCCTTGATGACCTAAGTTGGATGATTTGGAATTTGGCTATGATGATGTGATTGGAGGGAGTGGCACTACAAAGCATCTTATAGGCATCTTCTATGGGAAGACCACAAGATGCACCACAAGAATTTTAACTGCCAGCTAACAAATATGCATTACAGAATTTTAACAAATATGCAATCTGGAAAATTGATTATTCTCATAAATAGTAAACATCGTACAAGTAACTTGCCTCATCCTAAAGACTTCTTCAAATGAGCCCATTGATCAATATATCGTACCTCTGATATTAGTTAGAAACTTTTGGATAAGAGATTGGAAAAGAGCTTCCTCACGCCTTAAAGTTCAGCACCTCTACACATGACATCAATGACTATAGCATGAATCTCTATTTTAGGTGATTCATAAGTAGAGAGTGAATAAGAAATAAGTAAAAGAAAGAAGGGGACAGGATCCTCACTTTCTCCTGTTGATTTCTTCTAAAATAGAACATATACAAATAAATAAATAAATAACCATTAAGTAAACGACAAAGAAAAATAAATTAATTAATTAATTAAAAAAATGACCATCAATAACAAAACATCCATACTCACACCCTCAAAGCCAGAATAGTCTTTCCAGCTACATCCTCACCACTGTACACTAAAGTAGGTAGTTATAAAAGCTAAGTGTCTCACATGCAGCCAAAGCAACAGTGGCATTACACTAAAATTTAAGTATCATTTAGGACTTTGAAGATCTAGAGAAGTGTTCTTCACGCCAGTTTTTGATATGCTGCAAGTATCATGTTGTTTTGTTTTGTTTTAGTTTTGTTTTTTGGGTGTATAGTGTTTTTTGGTTAAACTTCTTATGTGGTTTGTACTTCATGGTTCTTGATTTCTTACTATGTCATCTTGTTGGACTCCTTTTCATTATATGGTTTATTTCATGGCCTATACTATACTCCATGTTTCATTACATTTACACCGTAGTGGTGTATATATTGGGGGAAAATGAAGATTAGATTTAGATCAAGCAGCTGCTCTTCTGAGCATCATGGTTCAAAGGAAGAAAAATCCGTTAAGGGGGCAAAACTTAGAATTCAACCAAATTGATAATGAATTCATATTAGAAAAACGCACATTACATCATAAAACACCCCCCAAAAAAAAACCACAAAGAGAACATACCATTTTTATTTATAACAGAAAGCATTAACTAATGAACACAAACTCAATACTCCAAGAAAACACCCATTACATAACACAGAAGATAGTGGGAACTGCCAAGAAGACAGAACCTTCATAAATGCCATTGCTGGGACTTGTTCATAACCTCCATCATTGGCTTCTTTTATGTAGAGAGGTTGGTTGTCTCTTTGCATAAAGCTGGTCTTGCATGAATTACAAGTGTTTTAGATTGCATAAATACTTATTCTCAAAAATATTTTATTTATTGTTATTGTTATTGTTATGCTCACCCACAGCTGATGTTTGATGCTTTCCCATGTATTTTACAGATTTGACTATCATCACATTTAGATTTTAGAGCTTTTTGGTTGATCATATAACTCACAGTCTTTGGAAGTTGATTTTTTCCTTGTGTCTTGTCATATATTATGATGTTGTTATTAGGAGAATGTTGCACTTTTATTTACTCTAAATCAGTTTTTGGTTTGACATTATGTAGATTCAGAAGAAAAAGATGGAGCGATTTTGGTTTTGCACTCTGCAACGTCGGTCTGTGGATGCATTCAGATCCTCTTCTTGTTGGCACTATTTGGTTTATTTGAATGCAACATCATACGACAGTCTCAAGCTTAGGTGTAGCTCTTGAGCTAAAAACAATATTACTCTGCCAAGAGCTTGAATACTTTGTTTTCAATGCTATTCATTTTTATTGATGTAGTTTTTCGGATATTTTGTAAATATGGATATTTTGTTGAATTCTTTACATTTTGCGATGCTATCTCTTTGTTTCTTTACAATAGTCATGGGTCAATCCGGCTTAAATTAATTTAAAAAAATAAAGCGGCGTTCTCGATAAATCCGGTATGTTTCATCGATTCAAAATATCCTCTTATAGTTGCGGCGAGAAAGCGATGTCATCCGTAGATAACTCTTTTAGTTGCGGCCAAAAAAGTTCTCATCCATAGTAATCATTTTAGTTGCAGCCACAAAATAACCCAATCTATAGCCATCCTTTTAGTTGCGTCCAAAAAATTGTCTCATCCATAATCACCCTTTTAGTTGCAGCCAAAAAATGCCCCCATCCATAACCACTTTTTTAGTTGCGGCTAGAAAATAACCCCATCCAAAGCTACCTTTTTAGTTGCGGCCAAAAAATGCCCCCATCCATAGCCATCTTTTTAGTTGCGGCTAGAAAATAACCCCATCCAAAGCCACCCTTTTAGTTGCGGCAAAAAAATGCCCCAATCCAAAGCCACCCTTTTAGTTGCGGCCAAAAAATGCCCCCATCCATAGCCACCTTTTTAGTTGCGGCTAGAAAATAACCCCATCCAAAGCCACCCTTTTAGTTGCGGCCAAAAAATGCCCCCATCCATAGCCACCTTTTTAGTTGCGGCTAGAAAATAACCCCATCCAAAGCCACCCATTTAGTTGCGGTTAGGAAATAACCCTATCTATAGACATCCTTTTAGTTGCGGCTAGCAAATAGCACGTTCGTAATTAAATCTGCTTTTTAGTTGAGGCGAGAAAATCTTTGCACTCGTCCAGTAATGGCAAATGCTTTTAGTAAGTACGATACTAAAATTATAGCGCATAAGCTTAGTTATGCCACCTATAGTCACTTTGCTAGTTGCGGCTTCATTTTCTTCGCATCTATATCATATGGTTGCACTTGGTCTTACTTTTGGTTGGGGTCAGTGACCCCAACTAAAAGCTCACTTCCTTGTAGTGGGAAATATAGTTCAAAAAGGGAAAGTGACTTCCTCCATTATTTGGATCAATTGGAACATGCCGATAAGGGGATGGTGCAAGCTAAATACGGACGGATGTCTAAATCTCACGACTAACCTAGCAAGAGGAGGAGGTGTCATGCGGGACCACAGAGGAAGCTGTCTGGGTGGTTTTTCGATCTTATAATTAGGTGATTGCAATGAGGTGGAGGCGAAGTTTTGGGCAGTCATCCATGGGCTGAGCTTGCATGTGGGACCTGGGACCTAGCTTGTCGTGCTAGAAGTGGATTCCTTACTGCTTTGTAACTGGTTGAAGGAGCCAGGCGAAGGAACCCATCGTTATAGAAACCTCCTGGAGGAATGCAGGAGATGGGTCTCGGCCAACTGGCAAGTCCAGATCCAACACACATTCGGGAGGCGAATATGGTGGCAGATAAGCTTGCTGCCTTGGCTCTCAAGCTTCCAAATGGCAACCTCCACAAGTGGACCCTCCCACCCAAGGAGGCGACTGAAGCTCTGGCGAATGACAAGAACGGCCGCTTATGGCCGAGAAGAACGTGTTGTGTTTAAGTGGTTTTGTGGGGGTAGCCCCCCTCCCTTGCACACAAAAACAGACGATTTGTTTCTTCTCGGTTTATTTCTTAAATCTAAAAATCGCCTTTACAAAAGGCGATTTCTTTGATCCATTTAGAAATCGCCTTTTCAAAAGAAATTATTTTTAGAAATCTTCTTCTTAAAAGCCAATTCTTCAATTGATTAAAAGCTTCACATATCGATTTTTCAAAAGACAATTTCTAATATTACAACAACTTTTTTTAAATTTGATAATAAATTATTATATTATAATTTAATGATAAAATTATTATAAATGTGTTAATTTTTTTTTCAAAAAATAAATATGTTGATATTAATATAAATTGAATTTATGTTTGTCCAGATTAAGATTATTTTAAATTATTTGTTAAAAAAAAAGATCATTTTAAATTATCTTTCGAAAAAAATTACTTTAAATTATAGCTATTATTATAAATATATTTTTATCGTTATCTTAATATTTTTAATATTATAATGATACATCATTTTATTACTAATTAAAAATAAAAAATATATAACATATATACAATGATATAATAATTTTAAATATATATTATTTCAATATATATATATATATATATGTATTTTAAAATTAATTTGTTTTCTTATATAATTTATTATACAAAATAATTATATCGAATTATGATATAGTATTTATAAATAGTAATATTTAAAAAAAATGACTATTTAATATTAAAAATAATTTATCAAATGAGATTTTAATATAAAAAAATATGAATATTTTGATCCTTATCTCTTATTATTTTTTCTACTTATGAATTAAGAAATAACTATTATTAATTTGTTAGATGAAATTTATTAAAAAAAATCATAAACAAACTTATTATCAATTTTATTTTTAATAAATAATTATATGTAGTAAATAATTATGTTTTATTCTAATTTTTGAATAAATAAACTCTTAAATAATATTCTTTAATTAAAATTTAACTATAACATGTTTTATTTATTAAATAATAAATTAATTTATTATTTAATAACTTATTTTTGAATAAAAATTTCAACTTTAAGAGATAAGATTTCGAACATCAATCAATTTAAAATAATTAATTTAAAATGAAATCGTATTAATATGTAAACCAACAAACATGATCAATTTATTGAATAATAAATTAATTTATTATTTAATAAACCATTTTTGAATAAAAATTTCAACTTTAAGATATAAGATTTTAAGCATTATAAAATTCATTAATTAATTTCATTTGATAAATTCAATATATAGGATGAGTATAGTTATCATGATAAATTATTTATATATAATCATATTTATAAAAAATATATATTTGCTTTTTTGGCAACTATATATTTATATTTAGTATTTGTTATTAAAAATAATATTATTTTATAAATTTTATTGAAGAAATGATTTTATTGAAGAAATCGTCTTTTCAAAAGACGATATTCAAGTATCTGAAGAAATTGTCTTTTGTAAAGACGATTTCTTAATTGAAGTTGAAGAAATGGTTTTTTGAAAAGACGATATTCAAGGCTCCGAATAAATCGTCTTTTAAAAAGACGATTTCTTAATTGAAGCAAGACAATTTCTTAATTGAAGATGAAGAAATCATCTTTTCAAAAGACGATTTCTAATTAAAGAAATAAATCATTGAAGAAATTGTTTCTAATTAAAGAAATAAATCATTGAAGAAATTGTTTCTTCAAAACACAATTTTGTCAGCAAAAACTGCTGTAGAATTATAAATATTTTTTTAGATATTGTATTTTAGATATTATTTTTTAAATAAATCGTACATGTAGGAAAAATCTGAAATCGTGAGCACTCTACGGCTGGAGCTTGGTATGATGGGCAAAAGATATTAGGTTATTTTCCTTATATTTATTATATAACCAAACTAATACTTGATCCTGCGGCTGCAATGTTATTTCTTTGAATTTTTGGTCAGATACTTTTGGTCTGACTCTACCTAGGTTCAGTGAATTCTCGGGTTTTTTCCGACATTTCCATCAAATTTAAAAAAAAAAAAATTTTCCTCAAAAACAAAAGGTTTAGAAAATCTTGAATTTTAACTAAAAGATATTTATTCCAAAATTTTGAATTTAAAATAAATATTTTCCAAGATACACTATAAAATTTTTAAAAATTATGAATTTAGCAAATGTATTTGAAAAGACATTTTCTAAAAAAAATTTAAAAAAATTGCTTATCATTCCTATCTCAATTAGTAGAGCACTCACTCCAAGCATAG
The DNA here is from genome assembly GCA_016808115.1 of Tetrastigma voinierianum. Taxonomy (NCBI): domain Eukaryota; kingdom Viridiplantae; phylum Streptophyta; class Magnoliopsida; order Vitales; family Vitaceae; genus Tetrastigma; species Tetrastigma voinierianum. The sequence goes on along the minus strand of JAEQBH010007752.1, from coordinate 83,296 downwards.
GGCATAAGGAGGGGATTCCAAGTTCAAGTTGCACTGGAAACAATTTACTACCTTGAGATTAAAGTGTAATAAATTTTCTAAATTTTTTGAAATGTCTCTTCAAGAAACACTCTCAATTTAATTTTGAAATTTCAAATTCTAAATTAAAAAATTTTAAAATTTTAGAAATTTCAAAATTTTATATTCAAAAATATTTTTTTTTAAATTTAGAAAGTGTGAGTTAAGTTCATAATTTCCTAAACTTTACAAAGTGTTTCTTTGTGAGACACTTTCAGTTTAAATTCAAAAATTTTGAAAAAGTCTCAAGATACTTTCAATTTAAATTCATAACTTTCGAAAGTGTTTCTTAAAAAAAAAAAACTCAGTTAAAATTTAAAATTTTAGCATACTTACTATACGGAAAAAAAGTGTCTTAGATTTAATAATATTTATCAACCTTTTGTTTTTGAGGATTTTTTTTTTTTTTAATTAGAGTCAAATGTCGGAAAAGGCCATGAATTCCGTGGTTGCTGCTTAAATGTGAACTGAAGTACCTGACGAGGAGGCAGGCAAGCAAAATGTCTTTAAAACATGAAATGTGCTTTCTTTTCATGCCTAGTGTTACAATCATTCTGCTCTATCCTTTCTTTTTTTGGCTGTGGTCCATTCTTCAGTTTTTCACGTAACCTTAAAGGTTCTTTTTTTATTATATTTTTAATCGAAAAATATTATGTTTTTTGTTTTGAAAAATATTATGTTAAGTATGGAAATATATAGATAAATTCTAGAAAACATAACCTAAAAATATTTATTCTTACTTTTTTTTTTTATCAATTGTTAAAATTTTATAATGTTTTTATGACTTTTTATTATTCTAGCTCAAGGTCTTCAGATGGTTTGGAGTTTAATTTAGAGATTTTGTCATTGCTATGTGTAAGTATTTTTGCTTAAAAAGCATCGATGGAATGGGAATGCTAATTCAAAGAAACAGCTGAAAATGTTATATTTTTGTAAATAGAGGAAACCAATTATGATCGTCTTTTTTTCTTGGAAAGTTAGAGTTCCGTGGAGTTTTGTCCTTTTATCTATTGGAAGAAAGTAGGTATTGCACACGTTTATTTGAAGCTTGTTCATGGGTAAATAAAGGGAGAAAGCTGGGAATGGTCCCCCTTTATATTTTTTGTGGACCTTGTGGAAGGAAAAAAATAATTTATTTCTGTCAACAAAAAAACATACATTATTTTTTTCCTTCCACAAGGTCCTGGAAAAGTTAGATTGATCCGTGGGCTTTTATCGTTTTATCTATTGGGAGGAAACCGTGTGCACACGTTTATTTGAAACAAAGTCTTGGTTTGCATGCCTTGTTCATGGGTAAATAAAGGAAGCTTGAATGGCCCCCTTTATATTTTTATGGACCTTGTGGAGGAAAAATAATAATTTATGTTTTTTGTGGGATCTTGTGAAAGAAAAGAAAAAATTTATGTTTTTTGCTAATCTTGTGGAAGGAAAGAAATAAGATAGCTTTATGCTATATTTGGTTCCTAGAAAATGTTACAGAAAGAAAATTGAAAGGAAAGAAAAATGTAAAAAATTAATATAAAAATTTTCTTTTGTTTGGACATCTACGGAAAAATTAGAGGCAACATAAAAAATCAATTTTATATTTTTCCTTTTTATGACTTAAATAAATATTATTTTTACTTTTTTTGAAACAAAATGTTTTTTTTCTTATTTCATATATTATATGTTTTTTTGTCTTATTTCATATCATATATTATAAAGATATAAAAATATTAAAATATACATATACATGATTAAGAATTAAATATTACATAAATATATATAGTGCAAAACAACATTTCCTTGTGTACATCTTGCTGTTTAGTTTATTGGTCTTTTTTTATTTGTTTGTAAATTTTGTAGGTATAGATACGTTTTCCTAGCCTTATGAATGCATTTTCTTGTTTATATCCTTAAGTCTCTATTTGGAATTCAAAAAATACTAATGGAAATATTACAGAGGAAAAATGGATTGAAAAAAAATTAATATGAAAGAAAACAAAAAATAGGTTCGAACTTAATTAATTAATTTTATATGTATATTCAGACTCGTTTTATTTGAATATCTCTTTTATTTAAAGACTAAGAAGTTTAAAAATATACATTAAAAAAAAGAAATTTAAAAACATATAAATTTTGATTTTCTTTTATATTTTTGACAATGAAACCAAAACATCATAAAGAAAATAGAGAGCAAAAGTGGTAATAAAGAAAATTTTGGAGGAAAACAAAAATAGACTTAAACTTAATAAAATAATTCTATATATTTATTAAAAACCCATTTTATTTGTTTCGACTAAGAAATTTAAAATTTTGTAAAATTACGGTAAATTTCGATTATATTCGATTTTCTTTTTATATTTTTCACTCATTAACCAAATACTTAAAAATAATTTTCTTTTAATATTTTTCTTTCCTTAGTATTTTCAGGTTCTAAATGGATTAGTATGTTTTTTTTTCTTATCCTAATACTTTCCTGATTCCAACAAAAAAATTGAAAGGGAAAACACATGCAATTATCTTCAAATCAATTTGCACTGTGGTTGTCTCAGAAGCAGAAAATGAAGTAACAATTATCTTGATCATAAACATGATTCTCGAGTTCCCCCACCACTAGAGAATATAGAGAAGGGAAAATACATGGACATGGCTACAAACGAATTTCGAGTGTCATTGTCACTGAAACAGAAAAGGAAGTAACAGTCATCTTGATCATAAACATGCATGATTCTCGTGTTCCCTTACCGACGCCAGAGAAGATAGAGAGCATCCCTTGTCTTATAAAAAGTGATGAAGAGGGAAAAGAAGCATTACACCATGGATTTCTTAACATTTTTGCTTGCTTTTCTCTCTCTGTGTGCACATGCATTGGCCTCCCCAAACTCGGTCCAGTTGGTTGGAACCCGGCACAGCCAGCCTCCCTCCGGGGCCGCGGCCTTGGGCCGGATCATAGGCAACATCCTCAACCTTGGTGACAAAGTCCATTATTTAGCAAATCTCTCAAAACTTATGGCCCAGTAATGTCTCCCAAGCTTGGGAGCGTTACTCCATAGTCATTTTCCTCTTCAGAAACTGCAAAAGAGGTCCCTCCACATAAATGATCAAGCTTTCCGGCCGAACAGTCCCGGCTGCCATCAGTTCGTACCATCATCAATCTTCTATGGTATGGCTTCCCGCATCTGCTCATTGGCGTTTAGGAAGATATGCTCCATGCAAATGTTATCAATGCAGCAGGTCGATGCCAGCCGGGAATTAGGCAAAAATTGTGCAGAAACTGCTGAACTATGTGGAAGAATGTGGCCGTAAGGGTCGCAGCGATATTGGTGAAGCAGCCTCACAGTAGGCCTTAATTTGTTGTCAAACATTATTTTCTCATGTGATTTGGCTCATTATGATTCTAATTTCACAAAGAGTTCAAGAATACTGCTCCGGTGTGCTGGGAGACTTGGAAGACTGAACTTTGCAGACTATTTCCCGGCCTTCAGACTGATTGATCTACAAGGTCGGCGGCGGGAGATGAAGATTCACTTTGATAAATTGCTTGATACTTTTGATGGTATAATCGATCAAAGGTTGAAATCAGAAGCTATTTCATCAGCAAGCAAAGATGTACTGGATGCTCTCCTCGGTCTCCCCAAAGAAAATGACCATGAGTGGAGCCTCAGCGCCATAAAACATTTGCTTATGGTGAGTACCATATATTCAGAGACAGTGGATACATTTTTTTCACTTCCCAACTCTAATCCACAATCTCTAAATTCATGTCAAATCACTGTTCACATCTCCCAATATTAAAAACAAAGAATGGTACTTTATTCACTTTTTCATTTGTATTATTATAAAAAAAAAGGAAAATAGTGAGTTATGGTCTGTTTGGTTAATGTTTTTTAAATTTGTTTTCCATTCTTAAAAACAAGGAGAATAAGGAAAACAATGAGCACACCTTTGGTTTTTAATTTTTAATTTTATTTTAAAAACCACAAAGAACACAAAACATATAGAAAACACTAAATTCAAATAAAATAACACAAAAATATAGGGATCTCTCTGTTTTCTGTCAAGAACATGAACTAAACAAGCCCTTACTATTCATATGCCTAAATACATATATATGAATATTGAATCTTCATATATAGAGAGTCGCTATTTACATCTTCATATTTGAAGATGTAAATATAGAAGGATTAGAGGACGGATTTTTCTTAAAATCTCTATATATGCGGATAGAAATTGAAAATAGAGAATGGTTGTAAATGTTTTAACGTCGCTTTTTTGTATGATCAGGATCTCTTTATTGCGGGAACTGACACTACTGCAGGCACAATAGAGGCAATGGCAGAGTTACTAATACGCAACCCGGAAAAAATGGAAAAGCTCAAACGAGATCCGAGAAGTCATTGGAAATGATGGAATAGTTCAAGAATCATACATCTTGAGGCTCCCTTACTTGCAAGCCATAGTAAAAGAAACGTTTCGATTGCACCCACCAGCTCCACTGCTAATTCCCCACAAAGCTGAAACTGATGTAGAAATATGCGGATTCACAGTTCCAAAGAACTCACAAGTAATAGTTAATGCATGGGCTATTGGTCGAGATCCAAGAACTTGGTCGAACCCTAATGAATTCATGCCTGAGAGGTTTATGGAGTGTGAAATTGATGTGAAAGGCCGAGATTTTGAGTTGATTCCGTTTGGTACAGGAAGAAGAATGTGTCCAGGAATGCCATTAGCTCATAGGATGGTGCACTCATATTAGCCCTCTTCTTCATTTCCATGGTTGGAAGCTTGAAGATGATGATGTGAAACCAGAAAATATGGACATGAGTGAGAAGTTTGGCGACACTGCAGAAGGCCCAGTTTCTACGGGCTATTCCTATAAAGGATTAATTGTATGTTTATGGTTTTATGTAATAAAGTAGGAGTTTAATCAGTCTTTATTTTGCATTTCATTTTCCTCCTGCAGATCCTGAGCAAATGTAATTTCTTTTCTAGCAAACTCACTATTAAAAGTGAGATTTAGTGGTGGAGCTAGATGGAGGGCCTAACATCGCAGTTATATGTAAAAGTGATCCAATAATAAGGCTGTGTTTCATTCTCGAATTTCATATCTACTCAAGGAAAATGCAAATGGAAAGAAATGGAAATTGTGCAGAAGTAAGGAAAAAAGAAGAATAAAGTTAAATCTCACTTTTTTTTTGGTTTTTTCAAACTCATTATATTTATTTTAAAAATTAAATAATTTAAACCTATGTAAATTTATAAATAATTTTATTTATATTCACTATTTTATCACAAACCAAGTATAAGAAACTCATTTTCTTTAACATTTGTATACTTTTCGGAACCAAAAACAACTGAAAAGTAATAAAAAAAACAATGTATTAAAAACTGGATCGTATCGTCCAAGCAAACAATCGATCAGGAAGATTCCAATTCACCCGTTTAAATCGGAAATCAATTCATGAACCGTGCGTGAACCACCCAATTAAATCGGGAATCAATTGATGAACTGTGTGTAAACCGTCCAAATTGATCGATTGGGGCAGAACCGAGCGGTCTTCGGTGTTTTCTGATTTTTAGGCCTAAACCTTCAAAAGCCTAAAACCAGTCTAGACCAAACTTAAACATAAGGGCCATGACGCCCATGTGGCAGTTGTTGGCCCACAAACACAAGAGCCAACGCTTGAGTTTGTGGTCACCCACATAATTGAAGCCCTCAACACTTTTAACTTTGGTTTTTAAATATATATTTAAACTCTAAATAAAATATAAATTATATTTATTACATAATCGATTCGACTGTGGTTCAACCATCGATCCAACCAACAGACCGTGAATCAATAACTTTTCGATTTAGTAATCGATTCGGTTTTTAAAACATTAAAAAAAGAAAAATTACCAAGGAAAATGATTTTCTTATATTTGATTGACCAATAAAATATAAATAAAATTACTTAAAATTTTATATATTCTTAATTTATTTAATATTTATATTGATAAAATTAAAATAAATAAAATTGATTTGGAATTAAAAACAAATAATAGGTCCAAATTGATCATTTTTATTTATTCATTTATTTTTATTTTTACTTTCATATTTTTATTTCCTTTTCTATTTTCCTAAAATTTTAAGAAAGAAATCAGCCAAATTGAAAAATTATGTTTAATACATTTTAATTTTGTTGCACGTACACAAGTGCTAGTAACCAAATAAGACAAAACAAAAGTACAAATCCAACAATTAGGTTAAAAAGGAAAGAATTAATAATTGAAGACATTATGACTCACTGCTCCTTTTCCTTCCCTCAACTTTTCTTGTAATTTATTTAGGGCTTTGTTACAAGACATCATTGGTGTCAAAAAAAAGTTACCATAATGTTATAAGGATAGTAATTTTTGGGTGGGTTATAAGAGAGAAAAGAAAGTATAGGTATTTATGTCATTTAACTTTTACACTTTTCAAGTTTACCTTTAAACACTTCATATTTTTGGAAATGATGTTGACATCATGGTATCGTCAAGCATTTTCCAATTTATTTATCATTAATCTATTTTTCAAACTTCCATTTAATGCAAGAAGACGAATCGAGTTATCTTCTTACCCACTATTAACTTCGTACCACGCAACAGAGGAGCTAGAAATCAGTGTGGGGGCATTTTAAGTTAGAGAAAAATTTTCAAATCTAACATGCTGTAAGCCTCATTTCAATGATATAGGATTGATGGGATATCAAGGGAAAAAGTATGTATCAGTACATTCATACAAAAAGTAATAAGATGATGAATTAAGCAGCAATTAAATACGCTAAGCCAAGACATATGTTTTCAAAAAATAATTATCTTTTTTCGTTAAATAATATCATAACATCGTAGATACTACTCATAATATACCACAAGAATTATCATTTCTAAAACTATTTGCTATATAGTTTAAGATAGGTTTTATTGACTATCCATCCTTCAAGACTTGACTCGCTGCTAAAACATATCCTATCTTTACGCTAGTCTTTCCTTAGCTTACCTTAGCTCCACTTAATGTGGTGAATTCAGATTCACCTTATGATCATTAGATGAGATTATCCATCTGAACCAAAAGAGGAAATCCACTCTCGCTGCACTAGTCACTGTAGAGTCAAAGTCAAGCAAATTTCGATTTTAACCACTCATAAATACGTAAATCTGCACTTCAAGTGGTTCTATCTTTCCATTCATTCTCCAATGTGCGCAAGCTAATCTCCACGAAAATCTTTATATGATAGGTTTTATTGGCTATTCTTCCTTCAAGATTTTTGCCTAAGTCAAAATATATCATTTCCTTTGACGTTAGTCTTTCCTGGCTTATCATAGCCCCGCTTTCATGTGGTGAATCGGTATTCAGTTTTTGTGATCATTAGACGAGATTTTTGTTCTAAACTAAAAGTGAGGAAATCCGCTCTTGCCAGACTAGCTTGACAAATCTAACCGCTATAAGCCTTAACTCAATGGTATACGATGGAATTTCAGGGGGCATAATACCCTTCCCATATTTGATTCTCTTTGAAAATAAAGAAAACAAATTCAAAAGGGGGCATTTTATAATGTGTGTCACTAGCATTCCCTAAAAACTATTGAACTTGATTAGGCAAAAGATTTGGTGGTGCCTACCTACCATAGATCGTCTGTTCAAGCGAAATTCCTTACACAGGGCATTTGACTCTAAAGCTACTAGGGAAAGAACTAGAGATAAAGTGTGAAAGTAAAAAAATTTGTTTATTGGAACTTATTTTTATTTGTTCATTTCTATTATATAACGACTAAAAAATTAAAAAATATATTAAAATTATGAAGAATTTTAATTTTAATTATTTATTTATATTATTCACGGTGAAACCAAACAGAAAACCATTTTTCTTACTATTTCTTTTTCTTTTCCTACAATTTTCCAAGTTCCTAACCAAAGATGTCTTTGATCCTCTGGTAACCGGATGGTGTAGGAGATAAATAAATACCTGAATTTAGGTAAGGAGAAAAATCTTCTGTCATTATCTCTTATACCATTAAATTTATCGTCCCTCATCTTTCTATACAGACACCATACAAGATTGGGAGTATTGATCCACTGCTTCGTCAAGAACAGAAAATGGACTACACAACTTTTTTGCTTTTGCTTTCCTTTGTATGGAAATGCATTCATCTCCTCAAACTCAGTCCGATTAGCCGGAAACCTGGCACCGCCAGCCTCCCTCCCAGCCCCCTGCCTTTGCCGATCATCGGCAACATCCTCCATCTCGGGAATAAACCCCATCAATCTCTCGCAAATCTCTCTAAAACTTACGGCCCTATAATGTCTATCAAGCTTGGAAGTGTTTCAACCATAGTCATTTCCTCTCCAGAAACTGCAAAAAGAAGTCTTAAACAGATATGATCGATCATTCTCCGGACGCCGTCAGAGCTCATAATCATCATGAATCTTCGGTGGCATGGCTTCCAGCATCTTGTCAGTGGTGAAAGATTCGGAAAATATTCTCTACGCAGTTGTTTTCAGTGCAGCAACTGGATGCGACTCAAAACCTGCGGAGAAAAATCTTGCAGGAACTTCTTGACCATGTTGGAGAATGTTGCGGTAGGGGTTGCGCCGTCGATATTGGCGGCGCAGCCTTTACAGCGAGCCTTAATTTTTTATCAAACACTATTTTCTCCGTTAATTTGGCTCATGGTCATGATTCTGATTTTTCACAAGAGTTTAAATGAAGTTGTGTGCGGCGTGATGGAAGGAATTGGGAGGCCCGACCTTGCGAATTATTTCCCGACTCTTAGATTGATTGACCCACAAGGTATTCGGCGGAAAATGAATGTTTATTTGGATAAATTGTTTGATATTTTTTATGGTATAATCAGTGAAAGGCTGAAATATTCAAAAGTTTTAATGACAAGCAAGGATGTACTGGATGCCCTCCTCAGTCTCACTAAAGAAAAGAACTATGAGTGGAGCTGTAGTGATATAAAACATTTGCTTCTGGTGGGTAACACATCTTCACTCACTATGTTTGTTTAATTTTATAAATTTGCTTCTGGTGGGGAACACATGCATCTTCACTCACTTTTGTTAAATTTTATATAGTACCCTTCAAATGACTATGAAATGGAATTATTGAAACCATGTCATCATATATAGTATACTAAATCTAAGCACGTCCATATAAGCTGGGATAGGCCCCGCACCCTAAACAGATTCCCCAAAAATTCATAGCACTAAATTTTTGGGGTCCGGTCCAACAAAATTGTCATCCAACTCTAACAGCTTTCATGTAAAAAACATTAGTAAGTGCAAATTGCAAAATATGATTAACGAAACCTTAATTTTAACACTTCTTTCATGATCAGGATCTCTTTGCTGCCAGAACTGATACCACTTCAATCACAGTAGAGTGGGCAATGGCAGAGTTACTACGCCACCCGGAAACAATTGAAAAAGTTCAAAGAGGGATCCGGGAAGTCATTGGGAAAGGTGGGATAGTTCAAGAATCAGACATCTCAAAGCTTCCTTATTTACAATCCGTAGTCAAAGAAACCTTCCGGTTGCACCCAGCAGGCCCACTGCTAGGTCCCCATAAAGCTGAAACTTATGTAGAACTATGCGGATTCACAGTTCTAAAGAACTCACAAGTACTAGTTAATGCATGGCCAATTGGTCGAGATCCAAGCACTTGGCCGAACCCAAATGAATTCATGCCCGAGAGGTTTTTAGAGTGTGAGATTGGTGTGAAAGGCCGAAATTTTGAGTTGATTCCTTTTGGTTTTGGAAGAAGAATATGTCCAGGAATGTCATTAGCTCATAGGATGGTGCATCTGATGTTGGCCTTTCTTCTTCATTCCCATGGTTGGAAGCTTGAAGATGGGGTGGGACTAGAAAATTTGGACATGAGTGAGAAGTTTGGGCTTACATTGCACAAGGCACAACCCCTATGGGCTATTCCCATCAAGGTCTAATTGTATTTTTATGGTTCTAGATAATTTTACTCTAAATGTAGTTTTCTATATTACCTCCCAATAAACTCTCTTCTAGTCACTCATTTTCCTTAAGCAAGGAGGGGTGATTATTGGTTATTCTTGGCCTGAAATCCCTCAACACCTTTTTCTATAAATTTATTTTTTTATAAAGTGGTTATTCCTCATAGATATGAGTTTTTTTTTTTTCATGATTTCTTCGACTTGTTGCGGCGTTTAGTTTTGAGTTGTCTTGTTAGGATGTTTTGTTGTTCGTTGTCTTATTGCAGCATTTTATTTGTGTATAGGCGATTTAGACAGGTAAAACACATTTGATCAAACAGAAACAACAAATCAAATTATGATTGTCAATATATATGTTGTAAACTGGAATTATAGGTATTTTAGTCACTATAGTATTATCAAATTTGTAGTGTGGTTTATTAGGGTTTTAACTTGTGTACTATATATGGTTTTTAGAAATTTTGTATTTGTATTTGTATCGATGTATTGCTATTTTGAATCAAAAAAATATTTTACTTCCAAATAAATTTATCACGGTGATAAGTATAATTAGTCAATAATGCATATCTCATGTCCAAAAAATTGTTTTTTCATTTCTAAACAATGAATATGATTTGTACACTGGCGCTGGGCTCAATGACAACGTTCATCATTTCAACAGCAGATAGTAGAAGGATCTCAGTTCGAGTCCCTTGACAATTTACTAAATTTTAAAACTAAACGTATTAAAAACAATGAATATGCTGTTTAACAATATTTTACTGAAAAGTCAAAGATAAAGACAATTTTAATTTTACTGAAATGGACATTCTGATGATAAGTCCAGCGAATGCTAGAATTTCTATAAAAATAATCAAATTGTGCATTTTTAATGTAGTACTAATATACATGCCTTAAATACCTTGACATAACAAGTAAACGTAAATGCTTTGAGTTTGAAAACCTTTTAATTGAAGGATATTTATGGTACATATGAAATAGACTTGAAGAGAATTTCTTTCAGTGGTTATCAAAATGAATGACTTTTCTGGATCATTATCACACCCAACCCAACTGACTCAATAATTCTCTAAAGATGTTATTTAATGAAAACTTAAAAATACTTTTAAGGAATGTATTTCCATTTAGATGTTGAATCCAAATGTTCTACATGTGGAGTTTGATTAATATTACAATCCTAGTTCTACAAGTCATCTCTTTTCCTTACATAAATGACATTTCATGCTATGTCCGTGTAGTAATCTAATTTCTGCAAAAGGTCAAAATTCAATAATTTGTGATCTACTCTTTCAAATCTTAGTGTCCAAAACTCAAGCATTTCAAACTTATGCATAGTAAACAAAGAAGAGTGGAGGACAATTCATGCATTTGGCCACTAAAAAATTGTCATTATCTTGACAAACATACCTAAAAAATGACCACTATTTGTTGATGAGGGCTCCATATTCCTTATGTTCATTATTACTTTTTTTGTATTAAAGAGGCATGCATTGAATGATTAAAGAGAGATGCCAAACATTAGCGACCCTCCATTGGACGGAAGAGAAGCCTAACACGTAAAAACAATGCTCCTCGTCATGTTTCGTTACAAATACCATGTAACATATGGGAGAAAGAGAACATCAAGAATAGAATAGCCCATGGATTACATAGCAGTTCTGCTTTTGCTTTCCTTTGTGTGGACATGCATTCTTCTCCTCAACCTCCTTCCAATTGGCCGGAAACCGAAAACAGCCAGCCTCTCTCCTCCCCCCGGCCTCTGCCAATCATCGGCAACATCCTCAAGCTCGGGGATAAACCCCACCTATCTTTCGCAAATCTCTCCAAAACTTAAGGTCCTGTAATGTATATCAAGCTTGTGAGTGTTACTACCATAGTCATTTTCTATCTAGAAACTGCAAAAGAGGTCTTACACAGACATTATCAAGCCTTCTCCGGCCGAACAGTCTCCAACGCCGTCAGAGCACATAACCATCACGAATCTTCAGTGGTATGGCTTCCTGCGTCGGCTCAATGGCACAAGATTAGGAAGATCTGCTCCATGCAAATAAGTGTTTTCACGCAGCGCTCGACGCCAGCCATGGAAATGCTGGACCCATGTCGAAGAATGCCAGGTGCGCGGTTGTGCCGTCGATATTGGCGGTGCAGCCTTTGTGGCAAGCCTTATGGAGATTATTTCCCGACCCTTAGACTGATTGACCCACAAGGTGTATGGCGGAAAATGAAGATTTATTTGGGTAAATTATTTGATAAAATGAAGATTTATTTCGGTAAATTAAATGAAGATTTATTTGGGTAAATTAAATGAAGATTTATTTGCGTAAATTATTTGGTATTTTTGATGGTATAATCAATCAGAGGTTGCAATCAAAAGCTTCTTCGGCAAGCAACCATGTACGGGATGTCCTCCTCAATCTCACAAAGGAAAATGACTTTGAGTGGATCTGCAATGGCATAAAACATTTTGTTCTTGTGGGTAACACATCCAATTTTTGAAAAAAGGGAGAGTACCATTTTGGTATTCGAATTTAATGTTTTTTATGTTTTAAGAAAAAATAAAAATAAAAAAGGAATCAAACATGCTCTTCCTATTGATCCCATCGTCATTGTAAGTAGACCAAATTTAAGTAGGTACATACAGTATGGTTGGGCTATTCCCTGCACCCTAAACAGATCCCCAAAAAATTCATAATACTAAACAAAATTCTCACCCAACTCTATCAGCTTTTTATGTAGAACACATTAGTAAGTGCAAATTGCAAAATATGATTAATTAATGATACCTTAATACTGACTTATTTGTATTTACCAGGATCTCTTTGCTGCGGGAACTAACACCACTTCAATCACAATAGAGTGGGCAATGACAGAGTTACTACACTACCCAGAAAAAATAGAAAAAGCTCAAAGAGAGATCAAGGAAGTCCTTGGGAATGATGGGAATTATATTGTTCAAGAATCAGACATCCTACAACTCCTTACCATGCTTCATAGTTAAAGAAACGTTTTGGATGTACTCCACTAGCTCCATTGCTAGTTCCTCATAAAGCTGAACTGATGTAGAAATGGCTTCACAGTTCCAAAGAATTCACAAGTACTACTAATGCACGAGCTACTAGTTGAGATCCTAGAAATTGGTCGAACCCTAATGAATTCATCCCTGAGGTTTTTAGAGAGTGATATAGATGTGAAAGGCAGAGATTAAAAAAAAATCCAACATTTAAAAACACACTCTTAATCAATCAAAATTAGGTTAATATTAAAAATATCACTATATTCAGTTCATGTATTTCCATTTGTTTTTGTGTTTTGTACCTTATCCTATGTTTGATTCCCAAAGTACGGAGTAGTTAAAAATAGTTTTTCAGGGAAAGGTGCAAAACCCCTCTCGTGTTTTCCCAAATCTGCCATTTAAACCTTAAACTTTTTTTTTTGTATAAAAACCCCTAACGTTTATCTCCCCGTAGGCTGGATTTAGTCCCTACTCATGACAGGGACAAGTAAAGAGGTCAAAGGAGCATCATATGAACGCGCTTTCACATTAGTGGTCGATGTGGCTCAAAATTCGGGCTCTAACGAACATTAAAAGTTTTCCGTGTTAATTTGGGAAATTAAAACCCAAATTACAATTTGGAAAATCAAAAACCCGCAAAGCGAAAGAAAGAAGACCCACGCGACAGGCTTCCTCATCTCATCATCTCCCCTCGGCTCCTCACCCTTCAACATCTTCACATCTTTATTTCATTCCCACTTCACATCTTCCCTAATCCTCACCGTCATCTTCCCCATCTGCCCTCAACCCTCACATCTTCTCCCCAATGGCTAGTTATTCCACAACTTCTCGCGTACCGATGCATCACCGACTAATGTGACAATGAGGAGGTTTTGTGCCATTGTGGCTATAGAGCTAGGTTTTGGACTTCGTGGAAGGAGACAAATCTAGGAAGAGATTTTACTCATGTTAGGAAAGGGAATGTCGTTTTTTTTTTCTATGGTTTTATCTTAAGATGTCAGCTAGGGAAAAGGTTGTTATCAACGAATTGAAGTGGGAAAACAAGCTTTTGAAAAGGGAGATTAAGGATATGTAGGAATTGAAGGATAAAATGGTGAAGGGACGGATGAGGTGAAAGAATTTTAGCAACATAAGACATGGGAGGCTATGAGATTGGTCGGAATCAATGAGGTGGGAGGAAATGTGAAGAAAGAGTTGAAAGAATTGAAGGCCTCTGTAAAATTGAACCAATTTTCTCTAAAGTGCACTGCACTGTTTAGTGTATTTTTATGCTTTGTTGCATTTGTGCTGTTGTAATTAAGTGCAATGCATTGATTTGTGATTGTAGAACAATGCAATTAAGTTGATGTAATTTTGGCTACTTGAATGAAAGTATTGTTTGGTTTTATTTCAATGCTCTATTATGTTATTTTTTGGCATGGTATGGTTTAATTTTGTATTAATGTAAAGCTTGATTCATGGTAGTAGTTAAGTTAGAATTCAAGTTGGGATTCATGGTATTAGTTAAGCTAGAATTCATGTTGGAATTGAAGTAATCAAACCCAGTTCACAAAATCAATGGTACTGAAGTTTAATTTTGTATTGATGTAAGCTGGAATGAATGGTATTAGTAAGCTGGAATTTATGTAATTCATAATGTTTTTCAACTATCAAGACCAGTTTACAAAATGGAATATAAGCATTTGAACCTTCATAATCAAGACATGACTTGGAACTTGTCCAAACCATAAAGTTTACAAAATCAAGACCTATAGTAGAAGTTTGCAAAAATGGGATATAAATTGTTCAAACTATAATGTTTACAAACATGTCTAAAATCAACAAACAAAACCCTAGTGGAAGGTCATTCCATGGTTCATTGATCCCCAGTTGAAGGTGACTCCATGCTTGTTTCTCCATGCTTCTCCTTGCTTTCTAATCTAACATTCCTTTTTGCAAGCAATTGCCTTGTAGTTACTAAGTTGCTGCCCCTCTACTGCAAACCAGGTGGTATAAAAGGCATGTTGGACATGTCAACATGTTCACCATCACCTTTGGCAAGTATTATTCTATTGACACATGAAGATGTTCTGCTTTTATACTCTCGATCTAAGTTGAGATTCGTTAGGCATTTCAAATCCAAATGTGTTGGTATCTTGTCCTTCTTGGCTCCCTTCATGAACAATTCTTGAGCTTGTTCCACTCTACATTCCATTGGAAATATATAAATATGAATGCGTTATAAAGCTAAAAGAACTTGTTTTATAAATCACAATCTCTTACACAAAATCTAATGGGACTAGTGCTCTCATCAAACAAAAGACCATAACCACCACTAGATTGACTTGATTGGCCTCTTGAACTTGATTTTCAGAGCCGCACGAATATGAAGTTTGATGACATAGAACATGCATGCGGTAGGAGCAAGGGTAGAATCAGGGGTGGGATCAGCAGAGGTAGGTACAAAAAGTGTGGCATGGGAGCAAGGGTGGCAATGAGTAGGGGCAGAGCTTGTTTGATTGAATTTGAGTTGGAACTTGAGATGGAATTGTAGTAGATGTTTGTGAACTGCTATGTTGTTTCTGCCTTTGAAACGAAAAAAGACAAACATCAATAAAGATTATGAATTAAACATCAATTGAAGATAAGAAGAGATAAGCTTATCAAACCTTTAGGCAACTAGCTTTGTTGTGTCCTTGTAGCTTACAGATGGAGCATTTACCTTGTACCCCTTTTCTTGAAAGTTTTGTGCCAGTTTGTTTATGTCTTTCTTCTACTTTCTTCTCTCTTATTCTTACTGTTTGCCTTTCCTATTCTTTCCATAGGAGGTGGCTCAATTGGGAGATAATAATTCATTTTGTAGAACCTTTTTCCTCTTAATGGCATTATCTTAAACTTATAAGCAACTCTATACTTGTCAATATGTTACAAACTAGAAATGTGGTCAATTGGATCTTGTTTTTTATGCACCAAAGCACATATAACATGTTGGCATGGAATACTTGAAATATCCCATGTCCTACAAGTACATGTCTTCTTATCCAAACATATAAGCAAGGTGTGTTTATCCTTTCTAATTTCTATAGCATGTATCTCTATTAAATAACACTTCAAACCCCATTACTATCCCTTTATTGATCTGAAAATTTTCATTACATGTAGGAATAAAGGAATTGATTCACTTTTCACATAATGGACCTTGCATACCTAACTTGTTCATACTTTTTTTCCTTATAAACTCAAACATTGTCCTAATTGGCATATATCTAGCCTCTAGGATCCAAGCATTGAAGCTTTCCACCATATTGTTATCTCTGACCTTGGTTACATCTACTAGTAAAGTAGGCTCTTACCCATGTGTGTGGTTGGTAGTTCATCAAATTCTTTGTAGCATTTGAACTCACCTCTCTAAGCTGCCTCATGTTGTCTACAAATTCTTCTTCAAAGGTAGACCAAGCTACCTTCCAAAATTGCCTCTTCATCTCTCCTCCCTAATGTCTCTTTGACTTATTAGCAAATATGTGGCGTGCACACCATCTGTGCTCAATCTCAAGAAGGACATCAATTACAACATTCTCTAATCCCAACATTCAAATGCAATAAATAACATATAAACAAAGTAAGACATTTTAAACATAAAGATAAATAAAAGAAAATTGAATTTAGTGTCATACCTTCTACATGTCTGATATCAAAATAAATTGAATCCCATCTCCTAATTCCCACTCTCCTTGTAGTAGTGTTAGAAACCAAACCCACTTCATTTTTGTTTCACTTTTTACACAAGCCCATGCTATGGGATAATTTTTTCATTCTCATCCCTTCCTAAAGCAACCAAAAGCTCACCCTTAAACTTGGTCTTCAAAAAAATCCATCCAGACATATAATAGGCCTACAACTTGCCTTCCAACCTTTTTTACATGCAACTAAACAAAAAAATATTTTCTTAAATACTCTTGTCCCCTCTTTTAGGTCTTCCTTACACATCTCCACCATCATTGTGGAACTTTGGATTAGCCTCAGTTCATCAACGGGCCTCTAACTCATAATACTCAGTTGTAAAAGACCTAAAATAGGCATCTAGCACCATCCTTCTTGCCCTTTTGCACTTGGAGATGTCAACATTCACCCTCGACTATTTTTCAACATCCTTTTTAGATCCTTAATTTTGTAGTCATGCTTGTCAAGGATTTTGGTCTTGTAATGTTTGGCTAGAAATTTTGCAGTCACTTTAGGATTAGTGAAAATCCTATAACAGTTATGGTCTAGAACTAAGGTTTTTACAGCTAGCCAAGCTTAGAATTGTCTTTGGACACCACCAAGACAAGCGGGCATTGGTCTTCACGTTTAACTCTTATTATATCCTTTTCATTTTTCACAAACTTCAATGTAAACTCCTAGAAACTCATCTTAGTCTTATAGATTCCCTAACTTCATATGGATTTACAGTGTCATTCCCGAAGCTAAGTAAGGTCTTTGGTCTTCTACATTAAAACAAGAAAGGATGCTTTCTTTTACATAGGGACCTTTTCATCATCCTCCCGTGGCTACCATAACTATGTGCATTCTCATTCATTGTTGGAGTCTTCGAACATTTATGCAATTTCTCTCACTAATGTTTTCAGCATTACTCCTACTAGCATCATCATCCTCATACTCATTACATTCAAGGTCTTCCCTTTCCATAAAGGAATTATAAGCAACTTGATCATCCTCTACAACTTCATCATCTCTGACTTGGTATCTACGCAACCCAGTATCCTCTGCAACTTCATCTATGGGAGGATCTATCTCATAATTAATAGCCAATTTATCTTGGGTAAACATATGAGCATTTACCTCATGGTTTGCAAAGAACTCTGCTTTATGTGTCACGTTTATCTTACCCGATACCTTTCTTATCTCATTGTCATCTAAACTAAAAAAGACCTTCATTCATCTCATTCCGAGTTCCATGACATAGAAATATGCTCTACATTCTTATAATGACTCGATTTGTAGACATCTTTTACTTGTTGATAATGGATAGAAAATCCACATCAAATCTACACAATATGTACATCTCCTCGACATAATGTAATACATGATCCATGAATCCATCTACCGAACATGATGTAAATAAACATCCACATGTCCATCTATGCTGCCATTTTAAATATAAAAACTCAATAAACAATAACACAAAATGAGGACCAGCTAATAAATTCTTGATTACGTTATTGATCAACAAAAAATAAGGGGACCACTTAAACTAAACGGTAATATTCTTAACATTCTTTATATAAACAATAGAAATCACGGGGTGGCGGGAGCTTGACACATACAAGGGAAATAAATTACACAATAAATCGAGAGAGGAATTACCCTCCTTTGGCTAATGAATTTCGCTTTATTTGTATGGGTTCGATTGTAAATAGCGAACGGATTTCGATCAGAAAGGAAGATTGATTTCCCCTTTTCACCATTGTTTTTTAATAGGGATCGAAGGAGGTGACTTTCAAGAGAAGTGCTTCTTTACATGCAGTTTTCTTATTTACTAAACTATGATGTCATTAGGGTTTTTATTTCCCCTAAATTAAACCCCGAAACTTTTAATGTTAGTTAGGGCAAATTTTTAGTCACGTAACAGCTGATGTGGCAACTTTCACAGCTAAATGAATGTCATTTGGCTACTTTAATGCAATTTGTCACGGCAGTTACTAAATTGACCTACAGAGATAATGTTATGGGATTTTTTAGACAAAAAAAGTTTAAGGTCTAAATGGGAAATTTGAAAAACATGAGGGTTTTTTTTGCACCCTTTCCCATTTTTCTTATGTTATGTTTGGTTTCTGAAAAGTACCAAGAAAAGAAAAATGTCGAAAGAAATAATTTTTCATGTTTGGTTGTTGTATAAAAAATTATATATAATTAACATATATTAAAATTTAAGACATTTTAAAATCAGCTCAGATGAATTAAAATAAATTCAATGATTTTGAAGGTGCAAATAAAAAAAATATTGACTTTTAACAATATTTTAAAAATGATTCTTTTTAGTTTATTTCCCTTATATTTTCCTTTAACTTTTTTTAAGAACTAAATTCAAACTTAATCTTTATTCAAATGTCGGAAAATTTAATCATTTCTCACCGAATCCTCAAACCTAGCTAGTTATGGAAACCGATGGTGTGGTCGAAAATGCCTACATTTGGCATTTGACATTTGACATTTGGCTAAAATATATTCTGTCATTGTCTCTGACGGAGAAAACAAAATAACCATTATTTTGTTGATAAGTATTTATGTTCCCTCATCTATATGCATATATTTAGGTACCACACACAAGTATGGAGCCATAAGAATTGAGACTGGAAGGGTTAGACAATGGTGCATAACATTTTGCTTTCTTTCCTTTGCTTATATGGACATGCATTCGTCTCTTAGCTGGAGTCCTGATTCGCCAGGAAGCACGGCCCCGCCAGCCTCCCTCCTGGCCCCCGGCCTTCGCCGATCATCGGCAACATCCTACAACTTGGGGACAAACCCCATCGATCACTCGCCAATCTCTCCAAAACTTACAGCCCCGTAATGTCTATCAAGCTTGGGAGTATTACTGCCATATTCATTTCCTCCTCAGAAACTGCAAAACATGTCCTCCAAAGAAATGATCAATCCTTCTCCGGCCGACCAGTGGTGGACCCTCTCAGATCTCATAACCACCATGAATCTTCACTTGTATGGCTTCCGGCATCTCCCCATTGGCGAAAGCTTCGAAAAATATGCACCATGGAAATGTTTTCAGCTCATCGGCTGGATGCCAGCCAGGGGATCCGGAGAAAAGTTGAGCAAGAACTGCTGGACCATGTGGAAGAATGTTGCAGTAAAGGTTGTGCAGTCAATATTGGTGTGGCTGCCTTCACAACAAGCCTTCATTTGTTATGAAACACTATTTTTTCTATTAATTTTGCTCATCATGGTTCTGATCTTTCATAAGAGTTCAGAGATATTGTTTGGGGTATGATGGAAGAAGCTGGAAGATCCAACTTTCCAGATTTTTTCCCGGTTTTAAGATGGATTGACCCACAAGGTATAAGGCGGAGAATGAAGAATTATTTAGATGAAGTGTTTGATGTTTTTGATGAGATAATCAATCAAAGGTTGCAATCAAAAGCTTCATCAGCAGGCCAAGATGTACTGGATGCCCTTCTCAATCTCACAAAAGAAAAGGACAATGAGTGGAGCTGTGATGATATAAAACATTTGCTTCTGGTGGATTCTACATCTTCACCTGTATTTTTATTCTCTCCTTTTCTCAGTTCAATTTTAGAAGGTTAATTGCATCACTTCTAGAGATAGCTTAAACTTAGTAACAATTAGTAATTTCTAAATGGATTTCTGATTGATAGAGTTTCGTGATCTGAATTTTGTTTGACTTGACCCAAAAAGTTATGCAGTGCGACATTATAGATATTTTGAGTGTTCATGCCTCTCAGCCCAATCCCATTTTCTACAGGGGATACACCCCACATTATGAACCTACTCCAGATTTGATAGACCCATAAATATGTTATATGTTTTAAGTTAAATTCTATAAATTAATAGTTACAATACTCCAATCTTATATGCAATTGTTGAGCTTGTTTGCAAAATACCAATGAGATAAGTCTAACAATTCATTATATGATTAGGATATCCCTTATTACAGGAACCATTTAACTTCCAGCACAATAGAGTGGGGAATATGAAGTTCACTACAAAACCCAGAAAATGGCCAAAAGCTAGGGAGCTCCAAGAAGTCCTTGGCCACAGGGGATAGTTCAAAAGTGGGCATCTCAAAGCTCCCTTACTTACAAGCCATAGTTAAAGAGACCTTACTGCTACACCCATCAGCCCCACTAGTAGTCCCCCATAAAGCTGAAACTGATGTAGAAATATGTATCTTCACAGTCCTCAAGAATTCACAAGTATTAGTCCCAATGCATGGGCTGTTGTTCGAGATCAGAACTTGGTCGAGACCTTACTGGCTAATTTTTGTTCTTGAGGTTTTAGAATTGTGAAATTGATGCGAAAGGCCGAGATTTTGAGTTGATTCCGTTTGGTGCTGGAAGATGAATATGTATTGGACTGACATTAGCTCACGGGATGGTGCACCTGATGTTGGCCTCTCTTCTTCATTCGTGTTCTTGGAAGCTTGAGGATGGTGTGAAATCAGAAGCCATGAACATGAATGAAGTTTGGGATTACGGCTACATTAACCTCTACAGGCTATTCACATCAAGTTCATTATATTCATTGGCTGCATGTATGTTCTTAAAGTTGGGTAACAAATTCTGCTTGATCAGATTCCTTGCGATCATCACAAGTCGTTAGAGTGTTGTATTTTATCCAAGATTTTGTCAAAACATATTTTTTAACCGGATTTAAAAAAGAGGAAGAGGTAAACTTTTACCTCAAAGAAATATTAAATCTCATTTCTTTTTGAGAATAAATCTCATATCTAATGTTACAGTTATTACAAAACAAAAGTAGAAAGTTGTTATAAAGAAGTTGTAGTAATCTTATGTGTAGTAGAAGAAATGTTTTCCAAGTTCGATGAGGATTATAATTTAGGGTAAATTTTGGGAACATGTAACTGTACAAATTAAGGATAGAGTAAGATTTCTATAGAGAATTGAAGAATGAATCCCAAAATTTTATCCCCATGTATTTATATATTCTAATTTTCATCAAATTTAATAAACGTATTATAATTTTTTTATAGATTGCATTTGAATTCTGATTTTAGTAAATTGTCGCCATTAAACTCGAATCAAACACTCTTATACTTATCTGCATCTTTTTAAAACGTTGAGCGTTCAAAACGTATAAGTGACATGATGAATGGAAATAATTAAGCGTATTATTATTTTGATAAAAGTTGTAATAAATTGGATCTAAAGGGGATGTCTTTACCATTAATGATGATAAGAAGGCACTAACAAAAGTAAATATATTCTCCGTCGTTTATTCCATAATATTAATTGTGATATATACACCCTTGTTCATTATGACACCACATTTTAGCATTTTAAATTTTAGAAGTCTAAAAAATAGAGTTTTGTTATTAAGAAAATATTTTTAAGTTGCGTTTTATAAATACTTATCTGAGGTTTATAGAAAAATGTTAAAAAAATCTATTGAGTTCAAGGGGCGGAGCCAGAGTTATTCAATATGGGGCGCAAAATTTAAGTAATATAAGTAGTTATGGTCTAATGTTTTAATTTGTTTATAAAATTTTAGGGAGGGCTAATTTTGAGAATTCAGCGCCATTGAAATGAAAGAGATGTAGCATCGTCTTCTTCCCCCAAATAATGTATGGTTTTTGGACATAAGTCAGTTGTCCTTCCCCTGTGTTTTTATTAGTTTTTTTGGACTTTCAAGCTGTCACAACTTTGACGTCTCAACCACTGGCAGGTAGTGTGAACCAATAATCATTGCCCCCATAGAATTTTTTGAAAAGTCTTTTGATTGCATTAGACCATGCTCCTGAAATGTACAAGTGCTAAGCTATTAGATTAAGGTTTTTGATTGTTGATTTTTGCAAAAAAAAAAAAAAAATTTACTTAGACTCTGTTTGGAACCCAAATGCCTCTTTTTAGAGCCCAAAGTCTTAAGAAAATAAAAAACGATTTCACGTGTTTGATTTTATCCGTGGAAAATATCGAATAAGTAAAATCTTAACCAAATTTTTATTTTAAATTTTACATATTTTAAAATTTCTTAATCCTTATTTAATAGAGAAGTAAATAAATGAGTTTGAATAAACATATCGGAATTAGTTTATTAAGTTTAAACCTTTTTATTATCCTCAAAATTTTCTTTCATTTTATTTTTCCTCCTGTTTATTTCTTTCAGTAACCGAGTTCCAACCATAATCGAAGAAATCTTAGGAACGAAAAAATAATAAGAAAAATGATTTCGTAATGTTTAGCTTAAATGCGTGAAAATATAAAAGAAAATGAAATATAATCGAAATTTTATGTATTTTTAAATTTCTTAGTCCTTAGATAATAGAAAGAGAGCAAATAAAATGTTTGGGCCTCTCGATTTTTCGTCTTTATTTTTTCCTTATGAAAGATACATTTGGAGCTCGAAAGTCTTCAGGGAAAAAATCTTTGCAGAAGAAATGATTTTTAAATGTTTGGTTTTATCGTGGAAAATATAAAGAAAATCCAAATATGATGAAAATTAAGTGATGTTTTTAAAATTTAACTGATCTTTATATAATAAAAGAGAAACAAATGAAGTGGGTTTGAATAAACATATAGAGTTAATTTATTAGTTTAAACCTCACTTTTTTGTTTTCTAATTTTTCCTTCCCCACTCCCCTTTTTTTTTTTTTTCTATTTTCTCTTCTTAGTACTTTCTCGGTAACAAAAAGCGGAGCCTTAAGGGTTTTGCCTCACACGATTTACTGTCCTGGCTCATGGTGGTCTCAGCACTCCTTGTTGCTCCTTATAGTTTTGGGACAAATGCTTATGATGAAATAAAGCTTATTTTTGTCACTTTTTTTAAACTTAATCTAGATACCATCATAATGAACAGGTGTTAAAGGTAGTAATTACGGGTTTTTCAATGTAGTACTTAATTAGATCTTATGTATGGATCAAATAATTTATCAAATCATAATAAATAATGTATTTTGTATTCTTTATGTCTTTTTGGAAATTATTCCTAAATCAATGGACTTAAATACAAGTTTCCCCCTTTTTTTTTTTTTTCTTATTGCCGATTATCCTTTTCTTTTTAACATTTACCATTTATTCTTATGTTATTCTCCATGCCAGGACCTATTTTCAGTGGGAATCGACACCACTTCAAGCATAGTAGAGTGGGCAATGGCGGAATTACTGAGCAACCCAAAAGCAATGGCAAAAGCTCGATGTGAAATTTAGATGAAGTCTTTAGGAAAAAATACTATAGTCTAAGAACCGGACATCTCAAAGCTCTTTTATCTTCAAGCAGTAGTAAAAGAAACCCCAGTTACCCACGGTCCATTTCTTGTCCCTAAGAAGCCCAGAAATGGAGTAAAAAATATTAGGTATCTGAGTTCGAAAAATGATCAGTTATTGTCAATGTATGGGCTATTAATGGAGAATCTACTATAGTAATTAGGCCTACTTCATTTACGAAAGGTTTTTAGACTATGAGATTGACATCAAGGGTCGAGATTTTCAGCTCATTTCATTTGGGGTGCGTTTTGTACGAGGGAGTAGAGATTGGGAAATGGAATGAGATTCCATTTCTTCCTAATTCTATATTGTATAGTTTACAGACAGGAATGGAATCAAAAATGATTCTAGGTGAAACAAAACTCTCTTTTACTGCCAGAGAAAGAATCATATTTTTAAGAAGGGTAAAGCGGTAGTTTGGTAAAAAAGATGCGGAATTTTAGATCTCGGATGTGAAAGCAGACTTGTAGTTGGAATCGATGCCGCGGTCCCCAGCACTTCTGCGTCAAATTTAGTCGAATTCAGAGACGGTAGGAATTTATGATTTTTGGCAGCGGTCATGGGTGACGCCCAGCCTTTGTTTGAGTGGCTCTGGCAACCACGTGTCAAATAGAACACTACAAAGGAAAATGTTGAACAATGACATTTTTATGCACGTCATGAAATGTGATGATGACGCTTGCCAAAGTGTCATGTCTACCATTGTCATTATATGTGTTAATGACACTTCTAAAGCGTCATCTTGAAAAGTATTTGTAACACCTGCAAAATGTCATTGTTGAACATTTATATTAAAAATAATATTTATATTTTGTTATTAAAATAATAATTTCCTGTATGATAAAATAAAAATAAAGCCTCAAAAATAATTAGACCATTGATAAACATATCTTCAAATATTAATGTGTAATAACATAATTCAAATCATCGATGTAAGTACTTAAATATAATAATTACATACAAATTTGTTCATTGAATCAAGATATTTCAATAACAATTTTTAATCATTTCAAACAAATTAAAGAACAAGTATTAAGGCAACAACTACTATAAAGCTATATTTTACAAAGAATAATTTCCACCTCCAACGACTTTGTTGATATAATAATCATGGTTCTCAGTATCACCCCCTTTTGAGATAATGATTTTTCTTCTTTCAGCAAGTCGCATTCAATGAGCATAACTTCAACTTCAAAAATTCTTCTATACCTGTACTATATATCTCATGGCATCAGCTGATGAAGCGGCCATGAAGGTGGAATCGATAGGCGAAACAAAGTCATCAACTGGATAAAGCGATGCGGTGGCTGCTGACATGAGCGATAGAAAATTGCTTGCATCCTCATATAGTGCCTGGTTCGGCAAAAAATAAAAAATAAAAATCTATATGATTATACCAAGTAGATAAGAACAAGGGTTTTATTATGTGTTGAAAATTGTGACACATTCTTTTAATAGCTAAACAAAAATTGCATCTAAAAAAAGGTGTAGACAACTGAAGTATAAAAACTATATTCACCAGCATGTTAAAGGATGAAAAGAACAAGAGTAGAAGGAAGCAACAACTCCTTGCTAGAAGATTTTTTAATTACATGCATACTAGTTGAAGACTGATATCAATGGCCTCACATTGCTAGGTGGTTAGCTGTTATGTCCACAAAAAGAACATCAATAAACCCAGCTGAGCACCATCACTACAAGAAAATGGAGATTTAGCAACAAAATTTTTACATGGGAAAAATAATTTGTCTAAAATATCCATGAGCAACAAAATTTAAAAGTTGTCTCCCTTATCTATTTATTTTGATAGTTTTAGAGACGAAAATTATTTGTTTACTTAAACATATAATTAAGAAAAAGAATGCTTTATAAATAAATCATTTATAAAATAATTTTAGCAATATTGATATTTAGTGATATGAAATATTTTGTTTACAAAAAAACATATATTTAAACATTAAATATACTTTTTAATTTTGTTACTAAAAATATCATTTAATTTTGAACTAATTTTTTATTGTTTAAAGGATTATTATGCAACAAAATAATATTATCATATCTAAATATTATGTCTAATTTTTTTATATATTAGTCTATATAGATCAAATAGTGTTATATAATATTTAAATATATTTATTAGAATATAATATTTCATTTCTTGAAATACATGTTAATTGTCATATTTCTTTGAGTAATGAACATGAGAAAGAAAATTTAAATTGTCACAAAACAAAATAAATATTGCTAAAGATTAATTTATCTAAAACAAAACTTTAATTTACAATTTTTGTTTACATAGATTAGAACCTTTCATATATGTAAACACCAATGAGAGGATTTAAGTTTGTACTATTTTTATGATTAATTAGATAAGCATTTTTAATAGCTTAATATTCAATAATGATAAATCTTTTGTATAATACTCTATTATCTAAAAATGATATTATTAAATTGAATATTACATAAAATTACAAATCTTGAGTGAACAAATTAAAATTAACAAGAGATTATATAGAAAGTAGGTCCTTAAAGTAAAAATTTATTAACAAAAACTAGATAGAAAGATGTGATTTGCAGGTATTAAATCAGTCAAATGAAGGAGAACAATAGATGTGGCTAAGAATGAAACAAAATATTTACGTGTAATCAAAAAAAATCCCAAAATCCCAAGACATGGAAATTGACAATAGAAATCAAATTTTAATCCCTAATCGCCACTTTCCCTCGTCATTAAAAAATTTCTCCTTATTGCTTTGGTCTTTCTTGTTTAGTATATTAACATGTATTATGCGAGCGGGTGGACCATAAGAATTATAGACATGTTCCTCTAACAAAGATGAGATTTTATACAATTAAGTTGTGATTAAAGGAATATAAAATGGTAGCTAGATAAAAAAATCCAAATAAAACTGTTTCTATGTGACTTAGTGCCTATAAATTTATTGAGAAATTAATTTCAGTATGTTCTATTATTTAATTTTATAACAAAAAAAAACATTTTCCTAATAAGATTTATAAGCTACTTAAAAATCAACTAAAAATTTAGCTGGTTGCATGTCATTTTCTTTCCATAAACTAAAATTATAGCTACATGTCATTTACCCTCAATGAAAATATTTATAGTAAAAAGTTACTTTTTATATTTAAAAAAATTATCAGTGTTTTATAAGCTTTAGATACCTAACAAGATTATATGTTAAGTATGTTTAAACTGGAATTAGATTAAAAAATAATATACAACTTTATATGATTTCTGGCCATTTCAAAATAAATAAATAAAATATGCAAAATCATGATTTGCATCAAGCATCTTGTTCTTCTAATTAAAAATTTGACATCTGATTTCCAAAGCTAATTTTATTTGTTTCCCCACCTCTTTAACAATAAAACCCACCATCCATCACTTATTTATTTGTAAAACTTCGGGAAAATTAGAAATTTTCAAAAATAGTAAAATGATGATAATAATAATAAATTATCATAATGGTTGAGGGAAGCCTAGAAAATTCTCTAAATCTCGGATGATGAAGCAATGGTCTGGCAGTTGGATTAATAAGTGGAGATGAATCTGGATATGGGTGGACAGGGATAAGTGGGATATTCAGTTGTTGGATGATAAGTCATGAAGTGATTCGAGTGACGAGATTTTATGAAAATCTCGGAAGTAAATGGCTTGAGCTAAGTTATTTAAAATAAATTGAGCGAAAAGAAATAAATTATTTCAGGGTATAAATGGGGTCAGGATGAAAGATGGACACATGTGCAATGTGACCATGCATCCAAATTTAAAATAAATAAAAATAAAAATAAAAATAAAATAAGGAAAGAAAAGGATACAAAAAAATGAAAGTGAAAAAAGTAGCGATGCGGTGTGCGTGAGAGGAGGAAGAAAAAAAATTTTAGAGAGAGAAGCTAGAGCTTCTCTCTAAGATTTACGGCAATCGGATCGTAGGTTTTTGTCTGAGTAAAAGGCAAAGGAGATCCACGCATCGCGAGTTACGCATGGGCATCAAATTCTTGGAGTTTCGTCAAACTCTACTAGGTAGAGAATTTTCCTACTTGGGTTATTTCTAACATAAAGGTCATTTAATGGTTTGGGGTTTTTCTTAGAAGCCATAAATTTCAATCCAAAATTTTTGGGACTATTTTGAGCAGTCAGGCTAAAATTTTGGGACGGTTCAGACGGTAGAGTGGAATTTTGGAGACTATTTTGAGATAATTGACATGATTTTAGGCGTTTTTTTCGGTAGTCGCGGTGTGTTAAGATTTGGTTCTAATCCGGGGCCGACATCTTCGGGTTTGTTGAGTTTTTCGGTATCACGTAATTGTTGATGAATGGAACCAAAAAATGGTTCATAGTCGGAAGGGGCCAGGAGGCTGTTTATGTGGGTCAGAGATTTATGCCATTTGTGTGTTATTGTTGAAAAATAAATAACATGTTGTTACGTGTAAAAATCGTAATATGTTGCTTGTGTGATGTATTAACATGAAATGGTGATGAATGGAAATTATATGTAGGAAATATAATTATCCCAGGGAATTTATAAATGTTTCATATATTTATTATTGTGCATGTAACATAACATCACATGAAATGACATGATTGTATTTCATATGCCACGGTCATCAGTGTCGAGTCAGTGTGGGTGCGTAAGTGCTATTATTCACATTTTTGTTGATGTAAAGTGAAACTTGGAAATGGACAACATACGAAAATCAAAATTACGATTGTATAAAACAATAGCCAATAATAAATTTCGGTAGTATTGTTGGGTGAAGCGGTGAGGGTAGATACCGGCCATGGTGAAGACCAAATTTTATTCTTGATCGGACATATGGATTCAGGTGAAAGTTCGAAAGTGTCGGAAGGCGTTGCGAAGCCTACGGTGAACCTCGGAGTCGCGAAACTCAGTATCTGAGATTTGATAAAGAAAATTCAAATGAATATTGGAGGTTGTTGATAATTTAAGTTATTGTTGGCTCGTGAGATTAGTTTCACACTTGGCGTTGTAGGTGTGAGGGAGTCGGTCGGGACTCGGGTTGTGGGCATGGTGTCTGCATAAATACATAGCGCCTGATATTTCATATAGATTACATTATTTATATGGAATATGATTGGATGTTTTATGTACGTCATTGCGTGTGCATTTTAGGTGGGAGTAATGCGCCTTAAGAATATTTCTCTTTGGGCGTCTTCGCCTGTCCCTTGAGACCCACATTTTCAAGTATAGGGAGTTTATAGGGAGACGGCGCTCCAACGAGGCCGTGATTGTGAAGAAGGCCGACGTGTGGCCTTGACAATAATTTTGAAAAAAGTATTTTATGTAAAAAGAATCGTAATTAAATTCTTTTGAGACTATTATCTAAATAAGTCGGGTATGTAATTATGAGTAGAGTGTCATAATCGGGATCTTCACAATTATAATTAAGGGTTTTATTTTTCATATTTTATATTTAAATGTGAATGAATGGATCCGACAAAAGGAATGTATATTGGGGATATAGATAGATGGAGTTATGATTATCTTGCATTATACGGGTTGTATGTTGGGTAGAGATCCTGAGCAAGGAGACTACGCTAGATTTTTTTTTTTTTTGTGAAAATATGGATCCCGATAAATGGGACACAATGAGTGGTATCGGAGTCATCAAAATCCATGAATTTCACGGGTTGTGGGTTATCAAGCGAGACCTCCAGTTTGGAGCGTCCTACGTTTCCCTCTCACTTCAATTTTTTTATAAAAAAATTGAGATTTGAAAACAAAAAATAGATAGAGAAAATTAGGATTGAGTCTTGTTACCACAATAACAAGCTCAACCAAAATGAGGCAAGTGAGGTGACCACACTTCACCCATTGGACTTGGAAAATGTATTGGATCATATGAGAATATAAATCCTTTCTGAAGCAAATCGATGAAAGGTAACCACAATAATTTATTTGCGGATGAAGAAGATAATTGTCTAAAACCTTCATTTGAGTCTTAAACTAAGATCCTAAATCTCCCTTTGTTAGCTTATCTCACCTCCATAATATCGTTTTTTAAAACAATAGTAATGTTAAGGTATAAATATGTTCAATTGCATTTAACAAAAATATGAATAACATATAAAATGTATTGAATGAAAATTTCAAACCCTCCAACAAAATTTAGAAATAAAATTTTAAAAATGACATAAATTGTGTGTATTTTATAAAATTTATAAGGTTGGATAATAGGATAATTTGGAGAGGTTAAAAATAAAAAATACATATGACACTGATATGAACATAATTGCTTTACAAGCGTCTTTGGAGTAATAATCTCATGTTTGTATTATTTGGATCACGGAGGTTAAAGTTCCATACTAAATGATGTCTCAACCGAAAATTACATTTGGTCATGATAGTGGTGTTTGAAATTTTGGAATATATCATGATATATTGGATCGGCAAATAAAGCTACTGGGTCTGAGATATTTATAGATTTTTTTGGTGCTAGTATCACCTGCAAACAACTCACCACTTAATAAAGTAATGTAGAAGTTTCATAATATTAATTCTAAAAATTTTATTGAATTTTTATAGAAAGTATTTTTTATATGGTTTATATATAATTTAAATTTATAAAATTTAAAAATTATTTTACATTATTGCATAAATTTAACTTAATTAAATTAGAATTTCAATATTCAATATTCCATTTCTTTCATTAATGCTTTTCTTAAAAAAATTACCATCACTTCATTTTTTTATTTTTTTTACAATAATACTTTTTAATTTTTTAAATTGCTGAAACATATGTAATTAAAAAATTAAATAGTTAATAAATTTATAATTTATAAATTAAAATTAATTTGATAAGATAAAATATATGTGTTATGATTCGTGCAATAAAAATGATAAAAAATCGGAATAAAAGAAATGAAAAAAAACACAGATTTTGCATGATTTAACTAAAACTTTTCCTATCACCAGAAATAGGGTTACATAAAAGGTAATTAGGATAAATTAATGTTAATATCAAGAATTTTATTTTAATTACAATAAAACATGTTTTGATAAACAAATTTAATTTTATCATAAATAAATACATGTATATTAATTTTGAATAATTTAGGATTTATTGATATTTAAAATATATATATCAAACGATATATATCAGATTTATAAAATTGATATTTTATCCTCCCTTGATTCAAATTTATCCTTCCTTTATAGAAATTTAAAATTCTAGTCACGAGATACAGCCCAGGTACGATAGTGAAGAAATAGCCCAGGCTGTCTGATGAAATAAGTATTTAAATGATCAATTGTGAATCTAGAAAAAGAAAAAACATATAAAAGTGGATCTGTTAGTTTGGTAGAAGGTAAAGAAAAAGAAGGAAAAAACCTATAAAAAAGGAAAAAAATACATGAACAAGTTCAAGCAAATTCTTTTTTTTTTCCTTTTTTGGTCTTGATTTCTACAGTTATTAATCTGCAAAAAGAAAAGAATTGTAAGCAGAATAGCAATTTGAATGAAGAAAGAACAGAGAGTAAGTTAAAAGGACGATACACAAAGCCCTCCTCTCAAGGAGAGCATACTTGTTCTCATGTTATCATTTTTCTATAAAACCAATCTCAAAGACCCACAAATGCTAGCTGTTCTGTGTTTATTTTCTTCTTGTTTTTCTTTTTCTCCGGTCTTACTTTTCTTCAAGCCTCTCACATTAGAATTTCCTCGCTAAAGAGCCCTCTCTCATAATACCCTCCTAACAATCAAAACAACCACCAGTTGTATCTCCTCTATTTTGTTAAAACCTCATAATCCCCTTTTTTTTTTCCTTTCCCTCACGACTCTTGCACTCATCTACGGCTACCTCTGACAACTTGATGAATGACCATATCCTCATTTTTGGGCTACTTCATGAATGATATTGAAAATTTGGATCTCGACCACAATCGTAACTATAACCAGCGGTAGCGATGTGAGCCATCTTTTCACGTTTGCACCACACCAAATTATCTCCCACCTCCTTCTATTCCTCCTTGCCCCTTAGATCTGACAGACTCCATTCTTGAAGTGTTAAAGAAATCTTGTAGATCGGGATATAATATGTTTTTAGAAGGATAGGGGTTTAATAGAGAGCTTATGTTTCGATAAAGAAGTAAAGTGATGGGATGTTGGTGCGAGCAAGGGTGTAGGTGGTCAAATACTGGAAAGATCAAGATAGGTCTTGTTAAGTCTTATCAAGAAGTAAAATATTTATACTGGCCAACAAATCATGTGGACAGAATAAAAAAAATAAAAAATACGTCAATACCAAAAAAAACTTCATGCTTAAATCTATACATAGTGGAGTTTAAAATAAGTTTCAATGCCTTTAAACATAGCTCAATGATATTTATATAGGTTCCATTCCAAACAAGAGCCAATATTTTACTATATCTAATTGAATAATAGCCTTTTGAGAAACATATGATGATATAAAAATAATATAATAAATCTAAATCCTCCATCCTTCCAAAAATTAAATAAATGATACTACTATTAAGATCCTTCTAAAACTCAAGTCATCTTGCTTTAAAAAAAAAAAAAAAGGAAAAAAGCTGAGGGAATCATCTTTACAAAAACTTTAATAAATTAAATTATTTAGTTATTTGAAAATCAAAATCCACGTACCAAAATACAAAATGATTTCTGAAAAATTTTAATAAATTAAACTAGCCCAGTTATGTAGATCAGAAATTCGATTTTTTTTGAAAAGGGTAAAATCGTAATTTCCAGTTACAAATTGTAATTTCGGTTACAAAATTGTATTCGATTAAAAATGCGGAATTAATTCTCTAGATCTCGGATGATGAAAGCAGTTTTAGTTGGAATCGTCTCGTGAAATCTAGTTAGCACGTAAATTTACCGTAATGACCAGGGACGGGTCGGTCGGCACGTTTTTCGAGCGTCGCGTTCAGGTCTTAGTAAAGCATGTTCTTTTCGATGCGACCCAGTCACATATAACGTCTTTCATGTGTGAGGTGGTATGAGTAGAGAAAGATGAAAATGGACGGGTAAGGCGATCTGGGAATGACCATCTGGGAAATGAAGGGACATAATGGTCATTTAGGGAAATGATTTAAGTCATAAATAATGAAAATAACAAACAGTACCTATCTCCTTTATTAAACCAAGGCAAAAAGCAATGAAAATGAGAGGAAGCTTACAGTAAGTCAAAAATGAGTGATTACAGATAGAGTGTCATTCTACAGATTTCTAAGCAGAATGTAGGTCGCGGTCTTACATGTGAAGGAGAGCGCTGCAGCGAGAGAGGGCTTTGCGTGGGTGCAGTTTTGGGAGTTCCTGAACTCCAGAAAGGTAGGGGTTTCTCTACTTGGGTTTTTTTAGTGATCGTTTAAGTACGATGTAAATGTTTCGGGTTAGTTTGAGGCCTTGAACGGCCATTTGATCGATTCGAGCAGGCGAAATGTTTCAGTTTGAGACGCGAGCGATCGATGCTCGGTTCTATGGCTGTTTGGGTGAAATGTGTAATGAATGGTTGATGTCATGTATTGGTTTCTTGGCGGCGAATGGCCGTTTGATCGGTTAGCTTGGGCAAAGAGATGTTAGTTTTGAAACCGTGGGCCGGTCGGTGGCTTGTCCCACGAGGCAATGTGGGTTCCTAGTTGTCCATTTGTGTGAAAATGTGTGCTTTGATGTGTATGGTAGAATCGGCGAAATCTACAAGTGAACGATAAGTGTCTTGATAAGACGATAACCTAGGGTTTCTTGTTCAGAAAAAACGTGGTCCGCGAAGAAAATATATTCTTTGTGAAAATATATGAGTTTGGGCGAGTGATTTAAATTAAATTACGTGTATGATGGTCAAGCCCACGAGGAGCTAATTTTTGATGTGAAAATGTGGAATTTACATGACATGATTATTGTGAGATTGAATGTTTTGTAAATATATGCATGTTATTTATATATTTACATGGGTGTTTGTATTGGAATTGGCATCTTGTCCATTCCATATGCCTTTGGAACATCCCCAGGGCTATAGGAGTTAGTCGTGAAATGAGTAGAAAAATGGTTCGGGTAGTAAATACCAATTATCGGAGAATTGTCAAATAAAAATATCAATCGTTGGGCGGCAATTGATATTCATGGATAATCCACAAACAAAATAATATCCCGATCGTCGGACGTGATTGATATATATATACACATCGGAGGGTTGTCCACTAATAAAACAATAATTCTCTCATACAAGGCTTAGGTGAGTGTGGGAGTGAGTGAGGACTCGGGATCTGAGTTGGTCATGTAGGCGTTCCAGTAGGATCGTAAGATTTCTTGAATGTGTATTTATTTTGGATCATTACCTTTGCGATTGGGTGGAGGAAGCAACATGGGGCGATTCCCTTGCGACGTAACTCACCTGTCGGGGATACTATTTCTGAGTGCGGGAGCATGCGAGGGACGGCACGTCTGAAATTTGGATTTAGAAGAAAAGCCGGATTGTGGCTTTGATGACTTCATACATGTATTAAGATTTTAGAATTTAATATATGTGTTGTATAAGAGTAAATATTTGAACTCTTAGAACTATTGGATATAGTTGGTATATTTTTATTGAGTATTTTTATGGTAGAAATTGAAGGTATTTATAAATGTGATTGGAGATATTGGATTATATTAGAATTTGTTTGGGGCCAGGATATGCAGTGCATATTTGGTAGAGCTCAGTCTGAAAGAAAACTCTGTAGATTTTTACAAGTGGCGTCGGGTAGTAGAGCTCGAGCACTGTATTCCGCCAGTTGTGGTGAGTCGACGGGCCCACTTCGGGGAAATGGGGCGTCACAAGTTATTTGATTAAAACAAAATCAAAATCCACATACCAAAATGCAAAATGTTTAGAATCAAATATTTGGTTATTGAGAAAATGGAGGAAATGAAAAATAAACTCTATACTCAATTAAGATTATCCAACGTTCGTTTACGTTTTCTTTTCTTTTCTTGATTTTCTTATAAATCAATAGCTGTATTTTATTTATATAGTTAACTCATTACAAAATAAAATAAGGATCAGTACTCATTAAAATTAAAATCATTTATATCAATATTTAAAAAAATTTTTTTTCTTTATTCTTGCTATCTTATTTTTATTTCCCTCAAAATGGTCTAGGAAAAAGCTATTTTAGCAAATACAGAAATTCATAAGTGAAATAATATTTATATAGGAATAAATATTTTCTATCTCATAAAATTATAAAATTTTCCTTAATATAGTTATAAATTTTTATTGCTTTATATAATGAATATAGTTTTCCATCACCATGATCAATTTTAATATCTTCTATAAGTAAACTACATAAATACCCCTTCATTTTTAGTGATCTATATATCTTTTTACAATAATAATAATAATAATAATAATAATAATAATACTAATAAATTATTATTATTATCATTATTATCTAATTTATAATTAAATAATATAAGCTCGGAAGCCATACTAAGTTAGCTACTTTTCATTTGTCGTATAAGTAATAGTAATAACTATCTTGTAATTAAATTATATTAGTTATAAAGTTGAAAGTCCAACAAATTTTGTCTTCAAATATGTGATTCATGAACTAAAGGGTAGTCATTAGTCATCAACTAACCATTTATATGCACCTAGTTGGCGTTAAAGGAAAAAAAAAAACAAATATTATAATATTAGGTGATGTTTGTTTTTTGGTTTTTTTAAGTATAATAGTTTTAAATTTTAAATTTTTTATTGAATAGAAAATACCAAAATATTTGGCTTTTGGCTTTTTTAAATATTGTGTTATTAAAAAAAACTAAATATTGAAATATGACAAAATCATCTTTATAATTCAAAATTAAAACTCTTATGATTGTTTCATGTTAGTTAAATAAAAATATATTTATTGAATAGAAATAAAATATTTTGAGCTTTTTTGGCTTTTTTTTTTTTTAAATGTTGTGTTTATTAAAAAAAAATATAAATATTAAAATATAGAGAAAAATCATATACTTTATAATCAATTAAAACTCTCATAGATTAGTTTCATACTAATTTTTTTATTTAAGAATTTGTCTCAAAATTTAGATAAAAATAAATTTTGATTTTAGAAAATAAATAACTAAATACTTAATCGTATTTAATACTATTTACAACAAAAGTTATATTCAAAATTAATTAAAAAACAATCGTCACCTTAAAAAGATATTGTACTAGAATTCTTTTGTTTTACATTTATTTATATATATATATATATATATATATATATATTACATTAAATTTTAGTATGTAATTTTTGTATATACTATTTTAAATTTTAGTATGTGATTGTTTCTTCTAGTAATTGTAATATCAACATTGTAAAATCTGAAATACACCTTAGTATTAATTAGTGATTTTTTATGTATTTTATGTATAATTTTACATAAAAAAAATTTGGAAAATGTATGTATCATGCAGCTAATTTTAAAAAATAATTAGATATGCTATCCATATAAAATTAATTATGATTCTATTCATATATTATAGTAACTAATCAATATATTTAAATTAGTATAATAGTCTATATTTAGTTAGTTATCATAATAAATTAATAGAATCCTAATTATTTAATGATAGCAATATGAAGCATGGCCATTGTTTTTGGGAGTGACAAGCTTATACCCTTTTAGGAATTAGGATACGATGGCCTCAACCTAGCCATTGCAAGTAGAGTAATAATGTTGAATAGAAAAGTCAACATCAAATGGGGTTCTGTCATATTGGGGAAATGGGAGCTTCTCTCATCTTAAAAAATTATAGAGAACCATTTGTAATCTTGAAACTATTAGATTTTTTTTTTTCTGCATCATTTGTAAAAAAAAAATTCAATGTCATCATTTGTTTCTGCAGCCTAAGGTTACCCTAGTCAACCTTATGTCTTTTCAATAGGTGAGAGACTAAACTTTGCAATGAGTCTCTATTTTCTTTTCATTTGTCATCCTTTGATATTCTTGTTTTTCTAATTCTATGTACGGTAGTTTGTCTTCCAAACTCATTGCAAAATATTTTGTACTAGAGTTGATACCATTTATTCGCTCTTCTCACATTGACTCATGCATACATGTTTTATTTTTACCATTTTGAAATGTAGTAAACTTATCCAATTATGTTGAAGTTTATCACTATAATTATTGAAATAAAACATATAAAAACCATTAGACAAAATAAAATCATATAAAACATTATATATATATATATATATATATATATATATATATATATATATATATATATATATATATATATATATATTAAATTCTCTAATGATTAAAAATACTAAATACTAAAATAATATAATTTTAGTAAATTTAAATAAAATTTATATTTTTTTACTATTCCGTTTGCAAAACTACCACAACAAAAAAAGAAAAGAAAAATAAAACACTTAAATTGTTAAATCCTTTATTAGCTATAATTTTTAATAATAAGGTATGACTTTGTTTCAGTACATCTCACACGTAAAAAATTCCTTATGTTAATAAAATTATCATCAACTCCAAATACTTTCCTATTATATTCACCTTTGGTTAACTTAGAACATCAATTCGAAATTAGTTCTTGTTTGAGTTATCAATAATAGGTATTCTACTATATACATATCCCGAATAATAAATAAGTTAGAAATAAAAATTCAAAACACGACCAATTAATAACTTGGTAACACAATACAACATGTATAACCCATTTATTAATTTGATTATTTAAAATAATATAAATTATAATTAATTCATTAATATCTAACACAAATAATCTGTTTATCTACTCATGCAATTATGGCATGAGTACGTGTTATATGTGATTTTAAAGTCGCGTCAGATATCGTGCTACGACACCCGAATTGTTGTCTTATAGCATCTTATTCCGTATGCGGAGTGTGAAGTCGACGTGCTAGCTAGATTTTGAGCGATTCCAACGGTGAAATCTGTTTAAACCGATTCGAGATCGGATAATAAATTTCGGATTTTAACGAAATTACAATTTTAATAGCAGAAATTACGATTTTGCCATTTTCGGAAGTGGAATTTCTTGGGTCTTACAACCAATACATTCGATAAAGCGCGCATGTCAAATTAAATGTCGCGAAGGATGAAACGACATTCGGGTTAATAATATAATGAATCAACTCAAAGCGCACATATTTGATAATCTTACTCTGTGACTATAATACTTATAACTCACATAACATATTAATATTTATGATTTGATTTGTTGTTTTATGTTTCAATAAAAAATGTTTC
Source organism: Tetrastigma voinierianum (assembly GCA_016808115.1). NCBI lineage: Eukaryota > Viridiplantae > Streptophyta > Magnoliopsida > Vitales > Vitaceae > Tetrastigma > Tetrastigma voinierianum. Next base: position 45,040 of record JAEQBH010007752.1, on the reverse strand, counting down.
CCTTGTCACAGATAGATAAACATACAAATAAATGACACAACAAGGCAGATAAAAAGCAAATAATAATACAAAAGATGACACAAAACCATATCACGCATGAGACCCTTCTGAGTCGCGTAAAAGCAAATAAAAACTTCAGTATGTCATTTAATAATATTAATGAAAAAATGCATGCATATTTAAAAAAGATTTAATAAAAAGAAGTTAATACTTGAAAGTAATATCATTCCATTACCTTGATATTTTAACTTAGTTCAATTATTTTTATTCCTAAAGTTATGATCCTCTTATACTAATAATTAATAATGTAATAACATAAATAGGTGAGAAATTAAGCTTCAGCATAAGGAATCTTTATGTTCTATATCATACTAAAATAAATCACAGGAAATTTCGTCTCTATCTGTTAAATAAATACTGAAATTTAAAAGTGTAAGATTAAAATACATTTGTGTTGCAAAATAAACAAAAAAATAATAAAAAAGAAAATTAACATGAACACAAAGATTTACGTGGTTCGGCTAATGCCACCTACGTCAATGAACAAGAAAACTATTTTATAAATTGCAGCTTTCAAGTATATCGTTTAAAACCTTAATTTGAGTTGAGCTCATAGATCTCACATTTGTGTTGTAATTAATTTTTGTTTTCTTATGTAAATGTATTTATCTACTATCGGGTTATTCTTTACTTAAATCCTTTATTTCTAATTTTTGAAACTTAAGTTGAGTAAGTGAATATTGGATTCTGAGTAACTCAGTATCCATGAATAAATAGTATCGATTCGATATCAAGACTTAGATATAAGATCAACTAGGATAGAAATTTTGGAAGTTAAAATATTATCGAGACTCCCGGAAATGGGGGTTCTGTCATCTTGAAATGGGGCTTCTCTCATATTAAAAATTTTTATAGGAACCATTTGTAACCATGAAACAATAGATTTTTTTTTTTTAAATTCAATGTCATCATTTGTTTCTGCAGCTAAGGTTACCCTAGTCAACCTTAGGTCTTTTCAATAGGTGAGAGACTAAACTTTTTGTGAGTCTCTATTTTCTTTTCATTTGTCATCCTTTGATATTCTTGTTTTTTCTAATTCTAATAATATGCAGTAGTTTGTCTTTCAAACTCATTGCAAAATATTTTGTACTAGGTTGATACCATTGGCTAAATCTTCTCACATTATGACTCATGCATGCATGTTTTATTTTTTACCATTTTGAAATGTAGTAAACTTATCCAATTAGGTTGAAGTTTATCACTATAATTATTGAAATAAAACATATAAAAACCATTAGACAAAATAAAATCATATAAAACATTATATATATATATATATATATATATATATATATATATATATATATATATATATATATATATAATAAATTCTCTAATGATTAAAATACTAAATACTAAAATAATACAAATTTAGTAAATTTAAATAAAATTTATATTTTATACTATTCCCTTTGCAAAACTACACAAAAAAAAGAAAGAAAAATAAAACACTTAAATTGTTAAATCAGCAGCAACTATAATTTTTAATAAAAGTTTCAAGTAAAGAAAAATAATTAACAATTACTCATTTATGAATTTTTTTGTTGGAAAAAACTTATGATTAAAAGTACAACTAAACAATTAATAAACTAATCAGCAATGTGTCAACGTAAGCCATAGTCTCTTCCATGGGAAATGTGCTTGAAATTAGTTTTTTTTTCAATACTCCTTTCAACATTTCCTTGTTAGTCAACAAAAGGACAAGGAAGTCTTCTCTCATTTCCCTCATTCACTCTCTCTCTTTCATACGTAACTTCAGAGAAAGTTGATTCTAACACTCTTCAATTTATTTTTAATATTTTTAAAATAAATGAATCATTTTTACCAAAAAATAATTTAAATTTAAACTTTATATCTTAGGCTGAAAGTGGTAGAGTCGTATCACATCACACCTTGTTTCCCACCAAAACCCATTCATTTTTCCCACCAATACTCTTTCTTCATTTTTACCTTTTACTTGCAGTTTTCTGGGTTTCTTTGAACGCTCCTGCCGCTACTGCAACATATTCAAAGGGTTTACAGACTTTAAAAGGTTTTTTTTTGTCTCCCTTATTCTTTTTTTAGTTATCAAAGATCTCTCACTTATTCTATGTTAAGCCCATCCGTAATATGATATAAGGTAGTATAGAGAATAATGAACATATGTGGATCCTTTATCTCCCTTATCCTCTTTTTAGTTATCAAATATCTCTCCCATTTATTCTATGGTAAGCCAATTCGTAATATAATGTAAGATAGTATAGAGAACAATGAACATATGTGGACCACATAATCAAGCTATTGAAAATGTAAAAATTACAGTTATAGTTGAATATAAACCATCAAGTTATGAAGAAAGTTGGAAGCGTTGTGTGCATTACCTAAAGATTGTGAACATTATGTTATAACTCGCCGAAGTAATAAATTATTACTCTACATGAAGGTTTATTAGTCTAATCCAAACATGACTAAATTGGGAACAAGAGAATTTTCTTTAGTTACTTTTCTATTATTATTATCTTTACATTTATTTATTTATTTATTTTCTATCTACGTTTGGACAAGAAGAGTGGATGTAAAAGAAAGTAAAGACTAATTTGTGATCATTAAAGTTTTAATCAACACTAAATACTTGATTTTAATATTAAATGAAACAAATGGCCAGAACAAAATGAAAAAGATTTTTTAGTTGGTTGACCTAAGAGGATAAATTGGAAATTAAGACCAAGAGTAGAATAGGCTATATTTATGACATTGCATTCAAGTTTCAGATCATTTATTATAATAGTTGTCTATTTATTATGGATTTAGACCAAAATTATACCAGTGCAATGATTAAAGCCTTATCATTCTAGACTTGTTGATAAGGTTTAAGTGCTTCTATTTCCACATTATCTGAACCATGAATAATGATATAGTTAGAGATTTGTTGAAATAAAAATAGTAGCTCATCACTCTTTAAAAATAGAAAATATTAAAAGAAAATGAATATTCAATGGGGACATGGTTTAAAGAGGAAAAAAAAAACTTTTGAAATTGATGAAAAGAAAAGAAATTTTTAACAATTTATAAAGCTTCATTTATGGCAAGGTATGCACAAGTGTAGAAGTGAATAAGTTTCTATTATATTAATATTATACAAACTTTAAACAAATATATTGTTGTAGTGTATCACTTTCTTTATGGGTTTGCTTTTATAATTAATATCGGTGTCCGCACAAATGTTATTAATTTCACGACATCGTTGACATATATAAAGCACTTGCAAAGTATATTCTTAGTAGTCGATGCCTTCTTGAACCTTGTTGACATAAATATTCTCATTTTAATCCTTTATAATGAATGCATGACATGAAACATAAATATTATAATTTTTTAATTTTTATATATGATGTGGCTTGAATTTCCATTCAAGTATCTTTGTATGACAAACTTTTATTATTACATTCTAAGACATTGAAGTTGTCAAAGTGAAAATGAATTCATTTTTAGTGGAAAGCGGGTTTCCAAGTTGACAACTTCTAGTGTCTACTATGTGATTAAGATTTTGTCTACAAGTGATGTTTGAATTGTCGGATGGACAATATAAGGAAAACATAATATCTATGAAGTAATTACTCTATTATACTTATTCATTTTCCAAAGTTTCCAATAACATTCCTTTTGTTCTTTGGGTTGCATATTTGGAATAGGAATTCGAATAATATTTTGTCCATTTACGTGTACTTAGAGAGCATAGGGAAATCTTTGTCAAAAAATTTTGGCAAGTGGAATGAAACATACTAGTGAATTGACTCCTTAAAAGTTATGTTTTCCTTTATGGAATAAATACCTAAATTAGGAAGTGAAATATTAGAATGCATAAGACACTCAGTACATTGATATGTTGGAAATTAATTTTCTTTAATTTCTATTTATTCTTAAATCATTATGCTCATTTTTTATCAACAATTTATTTATAAGTTTTTTTATTTGTGTGGAAAATTTCTAAACTTATTTGTTTTGTCTAATATTAATTTTGAAAGATTCCTCTCTTCGTTGTTAGGGAAAAAAGATTCGAGACGGCTTAAATGCAGTAAGTTTGAAGGTAATTTTGCTTTAGAAATTTGATATAGTATCTTGGTATAAGTTCTAAAATTTTATTGTCACAATTGTACATTTATGATAACTATATAACAAAAGTGGTTATAAACAATAAGAAAATGAGAATAGCAGTTTGTATTTTCCTATATTTGTCATTAGGTAAAATAAAGTACCTAAATATCATATTTATACATGTTTATTAAAATATCACATTATAATTAATGAGCCTATGGTATTTAGCAACTTCTTAGTTGGTTGTTCTTTAAAGTGATTATTGACATTAAATGATATTGGTTGAAAATCCATATTAAACTTCCTATTTATTTTTCTTTCTCAATTTAATTGTTGTTTAAATCAATTCCTTGTTTTTTTCCTTATATAATCGTTTGTTGAATTGAAGATCTTTAGGTTTTATTATATTCTTGTTTGTTCACAACTTCAATATCGATCTGACATAAGGAATTATCTTTAGTGTATATTGTTAACCAAATAAGTAAAGAATGAAATTCACTAATTTGAAAATGAATTTGTATTTGAAGTTTAAAATTTCATAACATAATTCTTTTCATAATATAAACTAGTTGTGTATGAGCAGTTCTAAAAGATTATGTGTGAGTATGGTCATGTCATGGCAAAGAGTGTAGCACATTATTGTCACCTAATTTATCATTTCTTTACTTCATAAGGTATATACATACATCACCGGGCTAACATATGTGCATGTGTAGTATGAGATTTTAATGTCTATGCACATCATTGGTGATTATGCGGATCTAGAGATGAATAGGTGGATGCAACTTTCAGATAGACTATATAATAGATATGTTGAAGGCGTGAGGACATTTGTGCTAGCGGCAAGACAACACTTAAGAGTGGATGATAAAACACGATGTCCATGTCGACAATGTTTAAATGTAAGATTCGAGTTTGGTAGCAGGTTAGACAACACCTAATTAGATATGGCTTTTCAAGTAGCTATAATAGATGGATACATCATGGTGAAAATGTTGGAGGTGTTTCGCGCTCAGGCAAATACGTGTAATGATAGAGATGGGTGTGTAGTAAATGACAACTATGTTGATGATGACATTATTAACATATTGATATGCATGCCCCATTAAATCAAAGTTGTTGAATGAAAAGCCACTAATAATGAGATAGGTAAAAATGGGGAGAATATTGATTATTTGTTTGGTAAAGCTTATCGAGAGTTGTATCCGAGGTTGTACTAAGTTTTGACATTATTCTTTGTAAAGTTGATGCATATAAAGGTGCTCAATGGATGGAGTAATAAGTCATTTGACATGTTGCCAGATTATTATGATGCTTTTCCAAAGCAGGCGAAAATTCAAAATCACATTATGATGCGAAGAAGATGTTCTGAGTTTTGGTTTAGGATATCGATTCAATTCATGCATACAGAGTATGATTGTATGTATTATTTTGGAAGGAGAGATAGAGAAGCTTCATAATTGTCACGTATTGTGGTGAGCGAAGATATAAAATGGAAAGATCCCTCAAAAAGTTCTCGACGTTTCCACATTAAAACCAAGGCTACAGGTGACATGTCAGACATACATCGATTGATATGCGGGCGCATAAGGAAAAAGACTACATGAAGATGGAGTGTTAAGACACCGGCGAACCAGGAAGTGTGGAAGGATTTTGATAATCAATATCCTTGGTTTGCTCATGATGCTAGAAATGTAGGTTGGCCCTTGCAGCGTGGTTTAATCCATTTGGTACTATGAGTAACAATTATAGTATGTAACTGTTGTCCTTGTCTGCCATCTGATATGCCACCATGGAAATCATATGAAGGAAAGTTTTCATGATGTCATTACTTATTCTGGGCCGAAGCTCCGGGTGGGATATGGACCTCTTTAGCCCTTTGATGAATGAGCAAGATTTATGGCATGATGGTGTCCATACGTTTGATATGTCGAATGGAGATTATTTTCTCATGCATGCATGTCTATTATGGACGCCACGGCTCTACCTTATGGAAGCTTGTCAGGTTGGAGCCTGAAAGGGGTATGGGCATGTCTACTTGTAATGAAGACACATCATCCTGAGGCATTAGAAAGCGAAATATTTATATATATGGGTCATAGGAGATTCTTACCTTTTAATCACAATTAGAGGAAGGGTAGACAACATGATGAGAGTAGCTGAACATCGACCACCACCAGATACTATCACAGTGATGACATTTTGGAGCAATTGTCCTGTGTTTATAGTGAACTTTGGTAAGCATATCGATATCTGAGATAAGGAAAACGTCGCGAGAGCCTGAAATTGGTAGACGAAAAATTATTTTTGAGTTTAGATCTGGTCACAACTTAAGATGAGACATAATATTGATGTGATGCATGTTGAGGAAGAATGTTTGTGGCGTGGTGATACGCATTTGAATATTGTGAGAAGACTAAAGATCTTTTGAGAAACTCGTTTGGACTTAGCGGACATGAAATAAAATGGTTATCTTCAATTGAAAGGGAATAAGCTATTAAAACCCCTTGCATGCTATACATTGACCTTGGAAGAGAGAAGAGAGTTCTGTAAATTTGCCGTGGTTAAGTTCCAGATGGTTATGCAGCAAACATATCAAGAAATGTAAACATCAATGATGGGAAGATTTCAGGGTTAAAATCTCATGATTGTCATGTCTTGCTTCAACGACTTCTCCCTGTTGGTATTCGTCCTTATTTAAATAAGGATGTGTGTAATGCATTGATGGAATTATCTGGATTCTTTCAAAAGTTATGCGCTAGACATTGTATATCTTGACTTGAAAACTTGAGGAAGGAATTATTATAATATTATGTAAACTTGAAAGGATATTCCCTCCAGCTTTTTTGATATTATGATCCACTTGGCGGTACATTTGCCTCTCGAGGCTAAGCTTGCTGGACCAGTAAGCTATCGGTGGATGTATCCATTTGAGAGGTATTTTTACATACATTAATTTTTTTTTTTAAATCTAAGGAGATTTGTCATATTATCATGATGAAGAATTTTTATTTTGTTTCATATGTTCTTGCTTGTTAGGAACTAGGCACGTTAAAAAAAGTATGTGAGTAAAGCTAGGCCCAGGGGCTCGATTGCGAGAAGCATATACGTAAATGAAGCTTTAACATTTTGTTCAATGTACCTTACGTGGTATTGAAACCGCAGCTTCTCGAGTTGAAAGGAATGATGATAATCAAGAAGAAGAACAAGCTCGTGGTCGTTTATCTATTTTCTCTATGGCTGCGACTGATAGGAATTGACCAGTTAATGGAACTCTCAAAAGAAACGGAAAGGCACATTGGTATGTCATAAATAATTGTCATGAGTTTACAGCACTATCTAAAGTAAGTCTTAACCAATCTTGTACAAATTCCTTTGCTTTTCCAAATACTTGTGCTATGATAGATCTTTTGTGTATTGAAACATCTTATTTGCATGCTTTTGCAAACGATGCACATATAGTGAGCACATGAATGAGTTAAGAAAGACATGTGTGAATTTAAGTTGGACGAAAGTCTTTTCCCAGTGGTTTAAAGGTCATATAAGTTTTTAATTACTAACTTTCATGTTTCTTAATGATACATGAGATCTTTTAGCAACACTTAAATATTTTCTTATTCTGTGAGATCGACATATCGTCTTAAGCAATCATCCCAGGTATCGAAAGAAGTATATTCATTGGCATATTGGACGGATGCTAGAATTCACACATATCTGGGATGTATTGTAAATGGAGTTCGTTTTCACACAAAAGGTAGATGATCATCGAATCACTGAAATAGTAATTTACAGTTTCGGGGAGCATGTGATGGGGAGGATGTCAATTTTTATGGTGTTTTAATAGTAATGGTCGAGTTAGACTATTTATTTGAATCTGAATTATTCTTTTTAATGTAATTGGTTTGACACAAATCGGAAAAAGAAAATACATGAGTCCATACTTCACCATCATAAATATTAGTTCTACTTGGTATGAAAATGATCCATTTATCTTAGCTACTCAAGCTAAATCAAGTGTTTTATCTAGATGATTACAAAAATGACTAAAATTGGAAAGTTGTACCAAAAGTTGACATAGACACCTGGGATATTCTAGAATTGGATCATGCTGCGAAGTTGATGCGAATTTTGATCGAGCAATGAAGATGTTGCTTACGAAAATGAGTCATGTGATATTAGTGGTCATTTGAACTAGATGATCAATTAGAGTTTGCAACGTTTTGATCGTGTTGATGTTAATCAGTGTAAATAATAAAATTTTGTCTATGGGAGATAGAAATGATGACAATGATGATGAATTCACATGTGATGATATAATTGAAGAAGATATCAGTGTTCACAGTGATAAAAATATCGAGTGGCTTGCAAGTGAAAGTGAGAGTGACTAAACATGCAAGTATGATATTTAATGATAGATATGTTTTTTCATTGTTATAGGTTTTACTAATTTCATTTAATTTTTATATATACTCTTTAATTGAAATCTCATTGTTTAGATTTATAAGTTATTACACATTAATTATCTCTTTATCTTTTATGCATATTATCAACATAGTTGCGAGATGGCTCTGGAAAAAGCATCCACCAATCATTCCTAGGGAATTCTGGGAGCATGTGAATCCCGGAGTTAGATGTCGATTTTAACTAAAAGTAACAAATTCTAATATTTATTTGACAATTTTTTTACTTAATGAGTTAATGATCAAATGAATATTTACAATTTAAATGATCGGCACATAAGATGATAAAGCGTGACATTTAGAAGGTTAGTCTTGATCCAGCACATCAAGGTCATGAAGGCATTTCTTCTTATTCTGAGTAGTGGGACATGTAGGAGGTTGGACAACCTCACGGTGGAAATGAGGTTTGGCCTGGGTAAAAAGTTTAAGCCCATTTTTATATAAATGTTTTGAAAAAATTTAGGTAGATTAACAAAGAGTGAGTCCTTGTCATTATTTAGCCTGAAAAAGGTCTGATGGAAGGATTATAGGGACAAGCCGGTCAGGGAAGTTAATAGCAACATAGTAAGGTTATGATGGCTCCAAATGTTCAAGTCGATGCGGCATGTACTAGTCTTAACAAAACTCCACATGTAGTAAGCATATTTGGATGATTAAATTAGGTATTAATTTTTTTTTATCTAGATAATCAATGTTAAAGGTATAAAAAAGTTGAATTTTCTTTATATAATTACTGCATTTATTATAAGAAATTTAATTAATTTGAGTTCATATTAAGGTATGTAGTTGAAATTGCTATATTTTTTAACTTAAATAACTTCTTAATGTTATGCGACACATAAGATGAATAATGATAATGTAAGGGAGCCATGAATTAAGGAAACAACAAGGTATTGATAGCGTGGGGAACAATGCAACTAATAGGACATTACAAGCTAGTGGAACACATACTTGGAATAATAACAACTCCACATGTAAGCAAGTTGAACTAGTTTAGTTACAAAGTTACCTTATATTTTAGTTTTTTGATCGTTTTGTTTACTATAGATTTATTAGTGCTAAATATATGAAACATTCAGTTGGTTAATACCCATTTGTAGTAACTATATTCATTATTTTAAAGCCCCATTCATTTTTATTTAAGAATAAGTAAACTGAACTCTTGCAAATTTATTTGGATGAAGAAAAAAAATGTTATGATAATTATTTATATTTTTAAATATATTGGACTAAACAATGGAAAATATACTTATATAAATTTCTTATTTCTAAAAACTATCTTGTTTTGAACAACGTCATATGTTTTATTAACTAAATTTATAATTTTTAATGCTTAGTGTGCAGGATGACTTATAATGATATTGAGAGAGTTGATGCAAATCAACCTATGCAAGATATTGGTAATGTATATAACTTCCTAAATGTTATTCCAATATTGCAACATTGTTGCATGTACAAATTCCAACAAAAATTTGAAAATACCTTTTTGAATTAGTTTAGTTGGATATGTCCAAAAAGAAAAGTAGATTTTTTTGTTCTTCTTACAATAGACTTGTATTGAATCAATGTAGGCATTAAAAAAAAATATTTAACTTCATTTTCAAATTATTAGAATATAATTTAAATTATGAACTCTAGTATGCTTATTTAACAAGTATTTTTATGTTAAATGAATTATATGGGATAATTAATTATTATAAATTTAATATTCGACTCGTAGGATGACTCGTAGTCCTGGTCGGACCATCGGTGTAAATGAGCTCATGCAGAGTTCGGGGAATGTAGAGGATCTGTAGACCATGCAGCACGAGCACAGTCGAGATACCTTCTTGTCCCAGTGACACTGACCATAGATAGTGATTCTACCATAAGTGGTTGATGTTGATTAGTTTATTAAAATATTCATTTTTTTCACAATACACTAAGATATATTATATTAAATATATAATCTTGACTTGGTTTAGTGACATTACTTTAAATTATCAATTGTTTAAGTTGAATTAAAATGAAATGAACTTTTTACTATAATTTAATTACAACAAACATTTGAGGCTACAAATTTATTTCTATGTAAGTTGTGGAATATCTTATGGAAAACATGATAAATAAGGTTAATTAAGTTCATGTTCATTTGCTAGAGGAATTAATCTTTGATGGATGCTAGTGTCTTGAGTTGAAATAATATTATATTAACTTTCAATTTAATAGTTTAATGATAATAAATGATTGAAAATTTAATGAGTATTTAGATATATTTCTATGTATGTTGGATAAACTTGGGGAGAAAATGAGATCAATTGTTGTGAAATATTTTTCTTCTTGGAAACAACGAGTTTAAGTGAACTAATTATTATTGATGATCGATGTATAGAGCATTAGGAAAGTTAGGGATACTCGAGGTGTTGGGGTACGACAAATTGATTCAAGCAAATGGAAGTCGTCCACTTGGTGGGGTTGGGATTAAACCAGAATATAATGCTCCAACTGGTGTCAATAGTAGCAGAATGAAATCAGAGATTGGGACCATTATACGAAATTATGCACCATTGGATGTTGAGAAGTGGGCTGATATATCTGAGAGTGATAAAGTTTTCATGATGGAGAAATTACAGGTATGAATTTCAAGGTATTCATACAATCATGGATAATTATTGTATTTATTTTTTGTTCAATGTCAAGTTAACAATGTGATTAAAATGTATATAACTAATGAAATGATACTTCATATATTATATGTATTCCTAGACATGTATAGGAGTGAAAATCAATTGAGACCTTTTTCATTTAGAGTTAGAAGTGTTGAATGAATGTCATACTACTTTAAAATTTACAAGCTTGGTTGTTGTTATATATATTTGCTTTGGTGTTGATATCATATAGGTGTATGTTTTTTCATTGTTCTTATTATTTTTCTGTGAATTTCACTATTATTATAATAATGAAACTTTAATTTTTGGTATATATATACATATATGATGTATTTTAGTTTGAACCTATGGAAAAACTATGTTATTGTTATTTTTCATTTCCTTCTTGAAAAGATTAGGAGCAAACAAAATTTAAACTCTAAAATTGTCATGAAACATTGATTAATTAACTATTCAATGTAAATTAAAGAACCAAATCAAATAGTTACTAGTCCTTGAATTATTATATTAATGCATTCTAACTTTAAATTTTGTATATATATGTGATAATTTGTGGTTTTATAACATTTTCTTTGTATGAATTATTATCCTTACATTATCATGATGTCTTTATCTTATAATTTGTAGTTTTATAACTATTTACTGAAAGTTTAATACTTAAGTTTTAATTGCCCACATTTATTATACAAGCCTATATATATATATATATATATATATATATATATATATATATATATATATATATATATATATATATATACTAACTATATATATATATATATATATATTTTGCTATTTATGTTCAGGAAAAGAAGTTTCTAATTGATCTTACCCAAAATCATGTAGAAAGGCAATCGTAAAAATGGCTGCAAGGTATAGGGCATAAAAACAAGTGTTACAAGCATTTTAAGAACTATCCAACATTGGCTATGGCAAAGCAACATCCGTATAAGCATGTTAGTGATCAAAGGCAATGGGATTGGTTATGTGATAGATTTGCCTCGAAAAAATTTAGGTAAAGTCTTCATCAAAATCTTATTTTGTTTGATTAATTACAATATGCGATATGATATTATGCTTGAATGCTGAAATTGTGATTTCAACTTGTAATCATAAAGCGCTCAAAATTAGTGTGAAAATAAATTAAATTGCCTTTACTCGTAGAGGATCCAAATCCTTTTTGTACAACATGTGGAGGTGGTAAAGATTAAAACAATTCTCTTTTTATTGATGCTTTTGAAGTGTTATTATACTTCACCAATGATTTAACTTCATTATATAGCTTAATGAGATATATTTTATTTTTAGAAATAATTAGCTTATCTCAATATTTATCCTTATTCTATTGAACCATTGATAAGACTTAAATTGTTATTACATACTTTATGTAAGTCATCAAATATAGTTCATCTTAATTATTATTAGGTTATCAAAAGCTATAGTGCATTCATTGCAATTATACTCCAAGACTTAGTATGAATATTAATGTTTAACATTCTTCTACTTGGCATATCTTGTTTACCCTAAATTTAATGTTCTTTTCTCACAAATAAGTGTATGCCTATATAGTAACCACTATGTTAAATTGAAGTAAGATAGCATTTGTTTGTTAATAAGAACTTTTATGTTGTTTATCTTATATATTAGAATGTCCACATAGTAGTTATAAGAAGGATGTATTTGTCACACTATACATATGAGATGAATTTAAGGCAATGAAATTGGTTGTTTTATATCTATTTTATGATAGATATTATTTTAATAAATCATAATTCACAGGCTTGTGGGGTGTCGATAAGCCCCTTGACTAAAAGGCATGTATCATTATAACCGAGTTCTACTTTTACACTAGTTGTAATACTTGATTTCTTGAGAAAAAAAAAATGACTATAATGATTTTTCAAAATATTAAAACTTAGTATGACCATGACATACTAAGCTTGAACCATTGGATCACTAACGGAGACACCGACTTTTGCGATCTTGTATCCTTTTATTGGGTTTATGCATTTGTAAAGGATTCATTCCTTTAAAATGATTTATTTTTATTTTTTCTTGGTTGTTTATTTATCTCTTACCTAACCAGCTTTTTGTGTAATTGATCACAATCTAATGTATATATGGGGTTTCTTTCACCATCCATTCTTCATTATTTATCATTTTTATTAGTGATGAAACCTTACTACTTTAGCTAGGCTTTTGAATTAGGACAAAATATGTTTTAACTAGATATGAGATATGTCAAATTTTTTTTTCATTTGCGAGATAATTTGATATTTGTTGTGTGAGATCAAAGGTTTAGATTTGTTCTATATGTAGCCTTTCCAAATCGACATTTTCTCTGTCAGTGCTTTGATCCATTCATACTTGTTGTATACACTTTCACGTAATGAAACCAACTTGTATGTTTTATTTTTGTTTAATTAAGATTTAGATTATTAGTGTTTTATTCGTCTTATTATTTGTAGATATATTTTTTCTTATTAGGACTTGTGTACAAAGCACCAATAGTTATTTCCTTTAAGGGGAGAGGAATCAATTTATTATAAACATAATGAGTTTTGACTTGAAAAAATAATACAATAAGGGATTGAAACATAATGCAATATTAGAAAGCGACTTACTTTAGATTAACATGAACATTAAATACAAATATTAGAAAATGATTTTTTTCTAATGCAATGTTAGAAATGACACTTTAGATTAACATGAACATTAAATACAAAATACGATTATTTAACCAACCAAACTATCTTTATGAGGGTTCATAATAATTTAGTCATAATAGGTACAAATTTGTTTGAAGATTTTGCTTAGTCTATTCATTCTTATAATTATATTCATGTTATTTACTCATTTTTATATTGTTATTTGAAAGACCTGACGAATGGGACAAGCAGGGCGAGTGAACACAGTTAATGCATTGGACTTACAGAAAATGGTTTGGATAACGAAAACTGAGACTTCTTATGTGAGTTTTCCATATAAACCTCTACTTGTTTATTTATTTTATTTAGATTTGATCTTTAACTTATTTGTAATGTCTACCTTAATTACATGAATATTAACAATTGGTTTTTCAAATTAGGTTTTTGTAGTTTTAATTGATGAGTTGAAAAATGCTAGATAGAAATTAATTGAATTAGTTTTATTGAATTTTTTGATTCTATGTGTAGTAAGAATAATTTATAAACTCTGACAAATGGATATTAACCTTCAAAAATTTATTAATTCGCTAAAGAACATCTTGTGAAACATAAATTGTTAAATCTATATATGTCTTTTTGCAATGTGTGTTATAGTTGAATTGCCAAGGTTTCATATTGATTTCTATATTTGCTAAAGAAATATTTGTATTTAAATGCATGAATTTTAGACTTTTTCATTTATTCAATTGAGCAATAGCACCATATTATTGAATTTTTATTTGCCTTTGTAGGAAGGAATGTTGGAATTGCAAGAAATCCATGGCGAAGATGGTGAACCCTTAGCGGGGGTGATATATGTGTTCAAGTGTTAGGATCAAGATGCGGATTTATATGAGGGGCTTAGGTCATGGCCCTGCGCCCGCCTCCCGTCCCTCATCAAGATCTAGACATACTAGAGTCGCATCGAGAGATAGAATTGGAGAATGAACTTAAAGCAACACGAGGAGCTCATCCAAGAAGTCGAGGGCTAAATTGGGTGCAATGATCCCAAATAGATCAATTAGCTACCTTTGTTAGTGAAATGCGCCGGCATGTATGCACATCAGATCAAGCTATGGAAGTTCATCTCCTTCACATGATGTAACACTTATGGATTCATAGTCACACATTATGAATGCCATCTCTTTGGTTTGTTGTTTAGGATACTGCCTCTTGTTTTTTTTTTTTTGGAGACATTGTCTCTTCTCGACATGTACATATGCATTGTTGCAATGTTGGTTTTGGATGTTATCATATTTTGTATGTGCTAGTCTCCTTCATATGATATACCTCATGGATTCCAGGTGGCACTTTAGAGATACCGTAGCACTTGGTTTTGCTTTTTGGGACATTATCACTTCTTGACATGTATATATAGTAC
Organism: Tetrastigma voinierianum; assembly: GCA_016808115.1. Classification (NCBI taxonomy): domain Eukaryota; kingdom Viridiplantae; phylum Streptophyta; class Magnoliopsida; order Vitales; family Vitaceae; genus Tetrastigma; species Tetrastigma voinierianum. Next base: position 29,730 of record JAEQBH010007752.1, on the reverse strand, counting down.
TTTACATTGGTGTAATTTTTTTTGGAGGCTTTCATATTTTTCATGTATTAGTTTTAATTTTTTTTTTTTTTTAGTATAGTTATCTCATTTTATAAATGTAGATATAAGTCTTTACTATTTATTTATGTTATCATTTTTTGTACAGGAGATATTTGCAACTTTTCTTTTAGTTTCGGACCTTATCATATTTCATAAATATGGATATTGCTTTTTACAATGTTTTTTTAAATGCAAATATTGAAAAATTATATTTTTCTATTTGATGAAATATTATAAATTATGTGTAAAACTATATACTATGTGCAAATATAGAATATAATAATTTTAATTTTAATTGTTGAAAAAAATATTATTTAATATGTGAAGATTTTATGGTAAAATTATATATATATATATATATATATATATATATATATATATATATATATATATATATATATATATATATATATATATATATATTTATATATATAACATATTTACTATCTTTATTTATATAGCTAAAATAATTGAACTTATAACAGGGGAATAAAATTTTATTTCAAAAGTTCATTTGGCAACAGAAATTAGAATTTTTCATTGTTGTATATCACTAATTTAGCAACAATTTAATTCATTATTGAGGATTTTTTGCCACAAAATTTCAAATATTTAACAACAAATCTTTTTGTCAACAAATATTATTGGAGACAACCTACAAGTTTTGTCTCAATAAGTTATTACAGACAAAACATTTTATTTGTTGCAAAATCTTTTCGCAACGAGGATAAGGCAACGTCAGCGAGAGCAAAAATACATTCGTTGCAGACACTTTTTTGTAACAAAATTAATCTTTTGGCAGCAAAATAATTTCGTCGCAAATTGTTAAATTTCTTGTAGTGATGGATCTTCTTGATGCTTCCATGGTATCTCGAAAGGGTACTTTGGTCCGATTATCAATGATTTATCTTCCCATTTATTCCTAACTATCTTTAGTTTCTTCAACTAGTTCATGGTACAAAAAGTCATATAGTGATAGAAATTTTAAAATCTTGCATCAAGTAGTCTCTAAACTAGGCAAATTCTCATCTTTCTACAAGGGATATTTTAAACCATGGATGATGATGAGAATGATAATGGAAGAAAATCTCAAGGTGAATAAAAAAAAAAAAGAACAACAAAGAACCTGTTTTGATCAGTTTAAGAAGTGAAGAATGAGAGGTGACATCAAATACGAGAAACTTTATTTCTCAATCATAAGATTCATATGAACACAAGTTCACAAGTTAACAAAGGAAACACATTATAGCAAGTGACTAAAAACTCCCTTACAAGCTAGATTTCCTAAACCCCTACTATTCTCATCTTCCTTGAGCCTAAAGGCTCAAAATTCATTATTCTATTATCATCAATATCAACCCTGGCCCCATCCAAAATTTGTTGCTCCACAATTTATCATGAGAAAACAAATAAAGCAAATCAATAATCGGACTTTGGGAAATGGATGTTTGATGGCCTAATTCTAAGTGTTTAATTTCTTATGAAAAACATAGCACTCACGATGAGTTTCAAGCTTGTTCTTCATAAGAGAGTACTTTTACTTGCTGCAAGATGCTCAGGCACCTGGAAAAAGTATAAAGTCATTGATTCAAGGATGTTTAATTGAATAAAAATTGTAAAAATGCTTAGATATGAGGTCCAAGCGGTAAAGAGGTGGGATGTGTTTATGGGAGATATGATTAAATCGATATGAGTATTAATATGATATAATGAAAAGTAGACCAAGTTAAAAAAAAAAAACAAAAAACAAAAGCCCAAAAATGATACTAGGTAGCATAAATTATATAAATGCCACCATGCCCCACATTAGCAAAATTCCATGTATCACTTCAACTTAACTACTTGACCCCAACTAATATGGACAAATAGCAATCTTGCATTGCCATGGATTAAATTCAAGAATTATACCATGGAACATTATCGAGAGAATTTTGCACGGAGTTTAAAATACTAGAATAGTTATAGAACCAGGGATCTTTATCCCAAAATTTGAGATCAACGGTAAGAATTAAAGAATGATCAATCCAAGGTTAGAGATTTCAAATAATACAAAATTAAATTATATATATATATATATATATATATATATATATTTAAATTTTGATGAAAACACATTCCATTTAAACTGAAACAAGTGTATGTCAGAAGATACTTGATAACCAATCTCATCCTAGTCTAAACAAAGATCAGTGGTACCATGTTATGGAGTTTGCATAATTTTGTATGTAATAATGACATGCTGAATATACATCTTGATTCCTTTCTAGTACTCCATGAATAGAAAATTGTGAGTTCACTCACATGCTTGTTTGGAGTTCTCCTTATGCTTCCAGGAACTCTATATGACATTTATAAGAAGAACAATCAAAGATCCCATAACCACCATATGTTCATCATTGTCTAGAACTAATGCGATCATAAACTTGAGGTTGAGCCCCATTAAATGAGTCACTACATGAGTCCACCCCCACCTTGGTGAATATAGAACTCTTGGAAGAACTCCCCGAACATATGATGGCGCCTTTGCAATGCTCACCACCATGTCTCTTTCATGTACCCAACTTTGGAGCAGATTCCCGTGCTAGACCTATTCCACCACACATGGTCTTTAGTTGTGTGGAATATGGGTTCAATCCAACTTCATGATAAATGGGCTCAATTGTTGTTGGTGTGTCGATTGTCATAATTTCCACCATCATTTCCTATCCATGTTGATATTTTCCTAAAAATGTTCGGGCTGAGCATATCTAGTTAACCCTTGAAGAATAGACTATGATAAAAACAAAATAAAGAACATGCCAGCCACTTATCTATGTTTGAAATTGGAAGATTTATCCAGCTCTAAGAATCAGGATAAATTGAGTTCAATCTATTAGTGTGACTATTTACACAGGGAATTCATCATTAAATTTGAAAAAAAGAAAAAAATCAATCAAAATAGTAAGATAAATGCGAGCTAATTAGAAATTAGGCACAATTTTAGAAGAACCCCGTCCAAAAAAAAAAAAAAAGTCAGAGCGACTAGTGACTTAAAGAAAAGCAATGGGAGAGAAACATGAAAACATGAAATAGGTATTTTAAAGTAATATATAACCCTCTAATACTCACAAGACATCATTAATTGACAATTAGTCACACGCAATCAAGAACCCACTTCGTAGAATTGGTGAGATAGAAACAAGAAAATGAAATAGAAGGAACCTTCGGAAGACGAAACAAAGCTCTCAGCACCTTTTGATTTCGAGAAATGTCTAGTCCATTGATCCTAATCCCACACAGAGGAAGGCTCTTATTTTAGATTTACTCCTGATCCTAGAGAGCCTGATTTATGCAAACAACTTTTTTTTCAAAATTTGGGAGGGGTTAGGGGTTGTGTTTTGCCCCCTGGCCTTGTGTGGATCACGATTAGTCCGCCTCTGTACCGATCACTAACTTTAACACTAGGCTTTGTCATGTCACAAATACATTGAATTTAACATATCCAAAAATGAAATATTCAAATAGAGAGATTTAATAGTTTCTTGACATACCCCATTTATAAATTTATTAGCATTGAGTATGATATATATTTAATCTCATGTCTCTAGTAAAATTCTTAAGATGCTTTGGCATTTTAAGCGGCGGTGTCTTGATTTTGAATGGTCATGAGTTTCAAAAAATCCTTAAAGCATCTCAAGCTAGAAATAACTAACTCATAATAAGAGATATTTCATTAAAACCAAAATAATTTTCATCCGTATTGCATATAATTTTTTCGGATGTTGTCAGAAAAAATAAATTTTTCCACATTCTTCTTTCTAATTAATAGAAAAAAAAACCAACTTTTATTCAACAACATAAATACAGTGATACCTCTACACGAAGATTCTGCTTAAAATGCCATCAAACAACGAGCTCGAGTAAACATCGAATCCTATTACGAGCTCTTTACATTATTAAGATGAAATAGATCCGAAAAGATCTACCATGCTTTACAAAAAAAGATAATAACATAATACATGTGTTTGAAAAAAAAAAGATAAAATAAAATAATACATGTGTTAGGGAGTTGAAAGTTTCAAGACTAGGAGGAGGAAGTAACAAATTCATTTCGACTTGGGAGCAAATTAGGTTGTTAAACTAACCTGACTTCAATGGTGGATACCTTCACTTTGATACATGCAATACACAAAAGAAAGGTGTCGGATTTTAGTAATATCAATTTTAAGCAATAATTCACAAGGAGGATAAACCTTCTTGATAAGACAACTATGTGCTTAAAGTTCCAGCTTCTTGTAGGTGATGCCTCATCGAGTTTTATTGATACCATCAAAAGTAATGTGCTAGCACTATTATAATACTTTCCATTGAGATGAGAACCGGGCTGATAGAAATGATTCCTCGAGTTTATATTTAACTAGTCCTTAGAAACTCACAGAAATTCAAAACATCAAACACCCCGAGAACATTTTAGCGGATTTCTCATGCAAAAGAACCACATTCACTTAATAACCGAAGAAGCATGCCTTATGACGATTGATTTGCGACTCAGGTGTTATTTATTTCCAATATCTCAAAGTAACAAATTTGTGAATTTCATTTAATTTGAGTTAAGATTTGCTTTAGCAAAGGTAAACTAAAGGGGAAAAAGAAGCTCTATATTTTCTATTTTTCTATCATTGATTGTTGATAGAAACGTAGAAAAAGAAATGAAAATTTGAAATCTTATAGCAACTGGTTGTTGGAGCTACAATTGGAAGATTCCAAGTTCTCTCTTTCTTCTCTTACAATTTCTTGGCAATCAACATAGCTTCAAACACTTGGTGAGCATCTGACTATAGCCTTAAGAATGAAAACCCAGCGAGGTGAGGTATTCCAAAATAAAAGTGAAGCTCCTATCATGTGAGGGGAAAGAACCACAAAAATAAAATCAAAATAAAAAGCGCTCATTTTATCCAAAGTTCTGAGGATTGGAAGGAAAAAAAAGTAGTAAACCCCATCACATGAAATAGTAATTTCAACATGAATAACATAGTGACCTTGTCGTGATCACAACATTATAATCATATAGAAAGTGCGATATTCACAGTGGACAATTTGGTCCTAGCGGGTGATCTTTGGAGTGGCACTTCCTTGCCTCTAGAGCGGGTTTAATCACTCGTCCTGATAAGAGGAAATGAGTCGGGGTTTTCTTCTATTTTCATTAATTTACCATCAACGAAAAAAGGAAAAATTTTAAATGATCCTCTTTGTTCTTGGCTTTACCATTTGGGCTTGGGTGGGACCTAGAGATGATTGTGGCGACCTTGGATTGAAGAAAGAGATGGGTACTCGTTGGCCTTTTATAGTGTGGCCCAGACTCATAGCTAAGATTGAGGCTTTTTCCCGAATACGCTTATCATCAGTCCTTGAGATTCCCACTTTGTTACTAATTTCATCATATCTAAGTTCCATTCTTGAGAACATTGAATGTGCAATCCAGAATTTTCTCTTCTCTAATGACCCTCTCCATAAATCTAATTAGAAATACTTTCAGAAAACCTTTCTTCTTCCCTGCTTTTCTCCCCAGATGTTGAAGTGTAAATCATTGGGATTTGTAGTCAGAACATGGGTATTTGGGTTTGAGGTTGTTCAAAACATTTCAGCTATGATGCTTTTAATAAAGTATAAATTTAAAATTACATATGATAATGGCGGCACAAATTCAGTGTTGTCCGTTCGATCATGTTGTCTGTGTGCTTTTGCGTCATTTAATGGGCGTCATAGATGTAAAATTTTGTGGCGTTGAAGACAGTCGAACCACGAGTCTAAGTGGGGCCATGTGAACATTATGCCATATGATTGGATGGAAATCCAAAGTAGATGGATAAATGGATAGGATAATCCAGAAGATAACAAGTAGAGATCTAGAGTGACGTGTGGCAAGTGAGGACATCTCATTTCATATGCCTTGAGGACACCGTAGAGCTTGATGGGGTGTAAGTCGCGCGTAGTTCGGAGGGTTGACCCGGTAATTATTTATTGGAATTATGTCGCTAATACATATTGGGAGGGTTGTCAGGAGTATTTATCAGATCACGTCAGCTCGTATTTATCGGAGGGTTGTCCTTGACAACCGAATATCTTTGTTTGAAAACAAATTTTCATACATGGAAAATTGCATGTGAGGAGTCGAGGTGAGAACTGAGGCGTAGGACGAAGCATAGGCGTTAGTAGGAATATGCATGGTTACTTGAATGTTTTGTGTGGTTAATCATTCATGGCTTAGGTGGGGAAGTATGTATAGGAAAATTCAACTCGGGCATTCTTCGCCACGTCGTGGGGCCAACAATTCGGGTGTCGGTGACGGGCGACAGAAGCTCATCAGGACCTCGATTGGGAAAGGGCCAAATCTGGCCTCGTTTTGTATTTTGTAAATCCTAGGTAGAAACCCAATTTTTGTAATTTTAATTAAAGAATTATGGGTAGAAAACCTTGTTTTTGCATTGTAGTTAAATAACATAAATTGTAATTAAACTCGTTTTTGTATAATATATACATTTTGGTGAATTTTCCAAGTTCCAATGGCCTTTGTAGTAATAGGGCTAATTTATGTTGATTTTAGAATGTGTTAAACAAAAGAAAGAGTGCAGGGGACCGAAATGGGGGTGGGCTACTACCCATTTCCAATCTTGGGTCACGACACTGCAGTGGTGTCGCGACTAGAGGGCCTGCGGTGTGCACGGAAGGCGTGCCTATGTGCACGGCCCGAGATTTAGCGTGCGCAGGTAATACTGAAAGAGCTTGTCGCAGTAAGCCTCCTTGGCGCTTTAGCCAGCGGCGAGAGAAGTATCACATCGTGGCGAATACTTCGCCATCTTAGTAGCGAAGAATTGATGTCCTGACGAAGTTTTAGCTGTTTGAGTATCGCGACCACCGATCTTAGTGTCGCAACGGCGAAACTTGTGGCGTGTTAAACGAACGCCCAGGCGAAGGGTTACGTCTTGAAGAGAATAACTGTCGTGACGGGCTTCTGACTTTTACGTCGCGATGAAATCACGTAAGTGACAGCCTCACCTGGGGACTCCGTTGCGTGAGTTTTCCACATGCAGCAGTCTCTTCGGTCCCCATGTCACCACGAGTTCTTGCCAGCGGCCAAGGCGTGGGATGGGATGGTGAGGCGCGCGCGCGCACTGTGTGAAACCCAGAGAAAATCCTAATTTTTTGAAAAAGGGCAAAATAGTAATTTCGGTCAAAATCCGGAATTTTTCTAGATCTTGGATGATGAAACGGACTTCATCTTCTCCAATTTAAAGAACAAATCGTCTGCGATGGTGGCCAAACACAGTTTTTAGAGAGAAAAGAGTGACTTCTCTCTAGATTTCTAGGCTTTTTAGACTGATCGGTTCTCAGCGGACGAAGCAAAGTTGATATCTGTGGCAAAGGGCTATGCGTAGGCACCGTTTTGTGGAGTTAAAGAAAGACTCAAAAGGTAAGGATCTTTTCCTACTTGCTTTATTCTTTAGTAGATCCATTTTAATGAGTAGGGATTTGTTGAGGCACGGATGGTCGTGTTTTTCGGTCTCGAATATTTTGGCAAGTGAAGAAAATCCCTAGTGTGGCGTGAACAATGACTAGCCTTAGGGTTTCACTATTCACGTGTTATGTTGTCAGCGATTTTGTGTAGTTGGGTGATTGAAATGGTGCTTGGATTGTCATTAGTAAGTGTGAACTAATTTTGGTATTATTGATTGTTAGTGAATAACATGAATTATGAATTAATTATGTTAATATATGCATGTAAAATCTATTAGCATGAATTGTTTGGAATTGGCATAATGCATTCCATATGCACTGGGGCATCGTAGAACGATAGGTGTGAGTGCATGACATGAAAGAAAATGAAAATGGTTGTGAAAGGAATTTCAAGGAAGATTTTCCGAAGAATTGCCTTGGAGAGTGGTCCAATAGTTCATATCGGAGGAGGACCCATGACTGTTCGGAAAAATGATCCAGCAATTCGCCTGGAGGTAATTCCCAATATATTTATCGAGCTTCGATAGTGTGTTTCAAACCAAAAACCTTTTGTTTTGAAAGCTATATTTTTCTTCGCTTGTTGGCTTCGGCATGTGTGTGGGGAGTCGGTGAGGACTCGAGACATGGGATTAGGCGTAGACGTTGAGTAGGATCATGTAATTGCTTGAGTGTGTTTGTTTTGCCCATGACATGTGCACTTAGGTGTAATTAGCTATGTGGGAAGTATCACTGTGGGCATTGCTCTGGCATAATCGGATCATATTTTAGGTACGGGAGTGTACGGGGGACGAGCTCACTAGAGCAAGCGTTTTAGAAGAAGCAGGGTTTTGTGGCTTTAATTTATTTATTTTGGCAAAAACATGTATTATAGCTACAGAATTTTGATATATGTTTTGTTAAGAATATCATAATAACTCTTGAACTATTGTTATATAGTTGTTGTAATTTTGTTGAGTATTGATGCATGGGCTGAGTGGCCATTTTTACTCATGTATTAGGTCTCATAATGTGGCCCAAACTAGAAGGTCCGTTAACTGCCGTCGACTGGAAACACGTGAATGTCGGGTGACCCAGGCATTTCTCACTAAAATCGGCGAGTCTCCTTTTTGTGCGAGGGCTCTGAATACAAAACCTACATATGCCTATCGACGGTCATGATACGTCAGTATATCCCGATCACATGAGTATCTGACCACTTGGGCCATCAAGCGATACTCATAATGCATCACAACTATGAATCATTTATATCTTAAATAGTTACAAAGAGTTACAATATTTTCACTCTTATCTGATACATATATTAAAATTAGACATTTGATACATGTATATATCATCAGCAAACCCGCAGCCGGCTTTTCTTACAATCCTCGATCTAGGGCCCGAATGAGTCGTCCTTATTTCACTTATTGCACCGTAAATAATATCCTCAGCGGGGTGAGCTAATGCTTTCGATAGTGGAATACGCCTAAGTGTTCTTTACCATCCCAAAAGTGCGGTGCGATGTTCGAAATAAGCGTACATTGAAGCAAATGCATGATCTACTTGAATGTCCTACATGATAACTCGGATCTGGTTCGACCATTTAGACCTTATGCATATCCGCAATCTGGTCATTTCATAATTTATGGTGTTAGCACCCCATAACAGCCCAGCCAGTCACGGGTGTAAAATTTCTAAAAAATTTCTAACAATTCGGTCAGTTTTGGGGCCAGATCAAAGCAACCCCTCACGGCCTCGTTCAGCTCGAACATCGAAAAAGGAGAATGCCAAGAAGGTCCCAACCCAGTAGGGAGAAACCCCTGCGCCGAGGGAGTTTGAGGAAACTCACTAGAGTCGATGCGCAGCAGTACTTTGCATGTGAAACAACTCCTTCTTGTCAGAGGCTGCAGAGCGGTCGGATCCGCGCGATATTTTAGAGAGAAGTCTAACATTCTCACTGCAAATCACGTTCACCTTTACTCTTCCATCCTCCCCCACTTCCAATTCACGTTTGGCTTCTATTTCACTTTGGAGAAAAACCCGCTATGGCTTCTTTGTCCTTTAGTTCCATTTAATCGATTATTAATTAATTCCTTAACTCCCGGTTTTTACATTCGTGCCTTTATCTTAGCGAGTCCATTTTCATCCTTTCTACTCATGCCACTTATGGCACATGGTACTGTTATATGTGACTTTAGTCGCATCGAAAATCGTTCACGACACTGAAGCATGATGCCTCGAAAAGCGTGCAAACTCAGAACTATCTCGGTCTATGAAATTAAACGTCTTAGCTAGATTGTGAGACTATTCAACGGTGAAATCGGTTTCATCATGAATCTAGAAAGAATAAATTCTGGATTTTTTATAGCAAAATAACGATTTTGTGTCGAAATTACGATTTTGCCCTTTTCGAAATTGGAATTTCGGGTCTTACATTCTCCCTCCTTAAAGGAATTTCATCGAAATTCTAAACAATCGCAATCTCGCATGCATATAGCGATGCGTTTCTACCGTACACGTAAACGGACATTGGTGTAAACGACTAAACTCATTGCCTTCATCCCTAAGCGAGAAGGGATGGGTGGCGCATCGTGTCCTCGCGTTCCCCGTTGTTTCCTCCACTCAGGTAGTCTCATATAGCACTCTCACTAGCCTCACGGTCTTGCCTCACAAAACCTGATCACGGCTATCCAAAATGCTACTAGTCCTCCTCGAGGTCCCATCGATTGTCTGACCTCGATCCCGGTCCCGATCCACCACATGGTACGGATCACGGGTATGCTTAGGAGCATGGAGCGTGAAATGCCTCGTGGACTGTCATGCTATGCGGTAACACCAAGCGATGCAGCTACGGTCTTTGTCGTTTGAGTATAAAGACTTTGAACAGTTCTCGGCGATAGCTTCCAGCGCTTCGCGAGACGACCCTCCTCTCTTGGATCACCTTGAGAAGCGTGATCGCCTCAAACTCCCCAAGTGGCGTCGTTACATTGCATAGCTCTTCTGGAAGTCTGCGGTAGTGAGGCGTTGGCCGTATCGGCTCACCTTCGGAGGTGTCTGCGATCGGTCGGGGACCGGTGAGTAGAACTCTCTCCCCCACCTCGATTGACACCGCGATTGATGCATGGCCTCCCGCCTGATACCATACGGTGTCATACGTATACTGCGCAGTAGCTGTTGTTGTAAATGAGTCACTTAGGAAAAATCTCGCTCCCGGCTACCCTTATGATCCGGGACCTTGTCTTTCGCGGCATGTCCTCTAACACACAATAGTCCTCTCGAGGCCCGACCGTACGTACGAGGGTGGAGCAATGTACTCGTAAATCGGCCGTATGCCGTAGCCTTTTGGAAACTCTTTCAAAAAAAGTGTGTCGTAAACCTCGGGTCCTATCCAGACACTATGGATCTTGGTACTCCATGTAAGGGACTATCTCTCGAATGTATAGCCGGCGAATCTCTCAGGCGAAGGTCATCACTTTGGCTAGAAAATGTCTTGCCGACTTAGTGGCCCAGGTTGCATCACCCACATCACAGCGTCATGCCTGGCTGCGTCGTGTAGTGGGTCTGAAAGTCCATCGTGAGCGTCTTCCCTTCCCGCTCGGCCCTCGATGGGTGGTAGCCTGGCGTATTACAGTGTAACGCCAACCTGCGACATGTGAGACATCGTCGAACAAAGTCCCACGATGTCTCTTCATCCCACTCGATAGTGCGACGAAGATCACGGTACATCTTCGTGCCACTGGATGCAGCGAATCGAGCCAGTCAAACTCCACCTGAGAATCTCCTCTCTCGAATCGATTATTTGAGGGCCACTACGTCCCTATATCGAAGACTACCATCTATGTGAGCGGTCCGATACTCGTCACCTACTGTTTATTTTTCGGTCCACTGATGGACACTATCTCTACGTCCTGCCCCTGGGACTCAATCACTCTGCTCAACGAGAGCCCGGTGTAGCCAGCTAAACTCCCCCAGTGCCCCAGTGCGCTCGTATCTTTGTAGCCTAAAGCGTCCCGCGATCTCGAGCATCAGCCACTCGAGAAGCTATACTAGCCAGCGCTCCTCGTGACTTCGTGAGTGCATCGGCCACCACATTTGCCCCTTCTGGGATGGTAATGCAAAAGTGAAGTCATAATCCTCTAGGAACTCCATCCCATCTGCGTTGCCTCATATTGGCGTGAAAATATACTTAGGACTTTTATGGTGCAGTACACCTCGAACTCCTCCATATATAAATAGTGGCGCCCAGTCTTGAGGCGAGACTACGGCCGTCGACTCCGTATGGAGTGTGGGTCAGTGCACCGAGATTCTTCAACTAACGAGCCCAGTGAATTTCTTGCGCTCACCGGTTTGCGTCCAAAGCACATCGATCAGGCCCTCGAGGGCATCACAATACCGTACCCCTGTCACTATCCGAGACTATCGAGATGGGGTGATAGTCTCTTTCTTGACTCTGGAGATGCCTCCTCGCATCATCATCCCGATCAAACTTGAATTCTTCCTGGGTCAACTAGTCACAGGTGCCGCTTATCCCGGGAGAAATCCTCAATGAATCTCCGGTAATACCCTGCCAATCCCAAGAAACTACGATCTCAAGATCGACTTCACTCTCTCCCCAACTCATCGCCTCACCTTCTCTCGGGTCGACCGACACTGGATGTCGACACCACGTGTCCCAAAATCTCACCAAGAAGCCGTAACTCGCGACTTTATCGAATCCTGGGCTGCGACAGCCGAGTAGTCTCTCAACAATCGAAACGATCCTCAAGTGATACTCATGCTCCCACTCGACCGGAGTAGATCAAGATGTCATCCACTTAAGACTACTTACTAAACCGATCTTAAATAGGGCTTGAATATCCTATGCATGAGATCCATGAACATACGCTGGCGATTCGGTCAATCCAGCGGCATCACCGCAAACCAGTGCCCATAACGCGCTCCCAACGCCGCCTTTAGGGATATCTCGATCCCTAACCCTCAATTGATGGTAACCATATGGTCTATCTTAGAGTAGACTCGCGCCTCTCAATCGGACAACAAATCGGCCAATCCTGTAATGGTACCGATTCTTGATCGTAACCTGGTTCATTTTGTCTGTAATCAATGCATACCGGCGGTCTTCATTCTTCTTCTTCGCAAATGTAACCGGACGGCCCCCATGGTGAAGTGCTCCTGGCCTTATGAACTTCTCAGGCCATCTTATGAGTCATAGAGATGGGTGAAGTACCGTAGTGTAACTCATAATTTAAGCCCACACCCTCTGGGTGGAGGTAGTCTTAGGTAGTCTATCCGAAAACATCCACATAATCGCACACTACCGAGGTAGATCCAAGTCCGGTCTCCGTCCTTCAGTGGTAAGGCTCAAGCAACAACCCATTTAATCGGTCCCTTTAACACTGATTCATATACTATCCAAAAGAAAATATCACGCTTGGTCTCCCGAATACCACACGAGCACTGGGCTCCCATGTATAAAGGACAACCTCCTTACGCTTCACAATCATCAACAACCCTATGGGGTTGTCGCCCAATCCATCCCCCAAGATGACATCGAACTTGGATATGTCCATGATCCCTGTCCATCAGGAGTAGAGTCTCGAGATCTCTTAACTCGCAACCTCGACATATCATCCCTTATTCTCGCCCCATCCCTAGGGGAGAACTCATACAATGGCTCCTCTTAAGATCTCAAGAGGTCCTCGTCCCATTTCCACCATACTGTCTTACCTTCTGGGCCTGGAACGCAGCCTGGGCCTTAATCCTCGGGATACAGGTCGAGGTAATCTCCATGGCTCCTCTAACACCTTCTCGATTCGCATAAAACCAATGGTCTCCAACACGGATCTCCCTCCCCCGTGAATGTCGAGGATGATGCGCCCGTAACCTCCGGAGGTTATTAGACCTTCCGCCCACCGCTTATACCAAACAGGCGATATAAAACACGTAATACCTGGCGCCTCGCAAACCCCGGTCGATCAAACACCGCGGTGCCCGACTAATACCCTCGTGGACGCCCTCTATGTCCTCGTCCCCGACCAGCCATCCAGATAGTTCAATGGCAACTTAAATCTCAATACATATCTCTAAGGCATAAAAATGGGGGCCCCGAGACAATTAATCATACACATAAATCGTTGTATACATCGGCCCTCGCATTACGTAATGCAAGACACCACTCAGATTTAAAATATCAAGCTACCGAACATTTTATTTTCGAAAATTTCATTTTGAAAATTTTATTTTTCGAAAATTTTGTCTAATTTTATTTGATTTTTATTTAATTTTAAAAAAAAAAATTTTCGAAAATTTGTTGTGATGAACAATGTTCATGGACCGGATTCACGAATAATGTCCAAAAATTGACTCAGGAACAGTATTGAGTCAAACTGGGTCAAAACAGTCGGCGCACCGGTGCGCACGCTCGCTACCAAGGCGCTACGCTTCGGCTGGCCACGCCCCGCGCCTCTCGCCAAGGCGCTCGCCGCCGCCTCGCGCTACGCCTGAAGCGCCACGCCATACTGAAGGCCACGCCATACGCTTCAAGATCCGCCCGCCGCGACGGCGCGCCTACCGCGGCTTCGTGCTCGCGGCGTCATACCTGGGGTCACTCCGCACTACCGTGGTCGCCTAGCGTCTGTGGCGCCCACCGTCATTTCATGCTCACGGTCAGAGCCCATTTCATGTTTCTGTGATTTTTTTTCATTCATTTTTCTATGCTATCGAAAATCACCCAAAAATATACATTTGTTTTTTTTTTTTAATTTTCAAGACTTCAAATAAATTTTTATTAAAATTTATTTTTTATCTATATATTTATTTATTATCATTTTTCTCAACAAACCAATAAATCGGTTAAATTTTATTTTATTTATTTTCTGTTCCAGCCACACATTGTAAACCCTTATAATTTTTCCTATGTGCCATCCATCTAAGCACACACCAATCACAACACAACATTTCATGTTATGCACAAATCCAAGCATGTGCTAATATCTCACAAAATCCAATCACACAAAACACACCAACGCATGCATGCAGTGCCCTAGTTTTGCCCCGTGATTTCCTAGGTAATCTCATACCTAAACTCAACATCGAACCAAACCTTAGTGGCGATGTTCTACACCAAAGACTATGGCCTAAGCCCAACTCCTCAAGCCCCCAGGTAGCCGTATACCTTAGGGCTCCATACCAACTGTAATGCCCCAAACTGGTCCGCTTGACCACTGTCAACCTCGCTAAACACCTCGTGAATGTCGAGTGACCCCGACATTTCACGAAAGTCTGGCAGAAGTCTCTTTGTACTGGGAGTTCTTACCTTAAATACAAACTCGTGATATACCCTCGGGTCTCCAAACAAAGGCAATATATCCAATATATCCAATCACATGAGTACACGCCACTTGGCCCACAAACGATACTCATAATACATACTAACTATGAACTAACTATATACCAAATAGTTACTAAGAGTTACAATATTTTCACTCTTATACAATACATGTATATGTTATCAACCAAACGTTAACTCCTAGCTTTCTTCTAACTCAATCCCTAGGATGAGCCGTCCCCGCACGCGCCCCGCACTGGTAAATAATATCCCTTGGACAGGTGAGATAATGTTCAGGTGCAGTGGAACAGCCCTAAGTGGGCTACTCCACCTATGCTGCAATGTTCCAAATAAACATAACATTCAAGCAATGATGATCCTACTTGAATGTCTACATGACCAACCTGATCCCGAGTCCTCATCGATTCCCACACTCGCCTGCCTCGATGAGAATTATTGTTTTGTTAGTGGACAACCCTCCGATGCATATATATCAATCACGCTCGACTTACTGATATATTATTTGTTCAGGACTAATTTCTCCGATGAATATCAATTGGGTCGTTCCGACGATTGATATTTTTAATTTGACTACCCTCCGATAATTAATATTTTTAGACAACCTCCGAACCATTTTCTGGGATCATCTCATGCACTCACTCCTATAGTCCTGGTGTTCAGCACATACGCAACGATGCATTTGACCCCAATACGGGCCTAATCACACATGCAAATATGTAAACATGCACATATCCACATATCCAATCACACAATCATGTCATGTAATTAATCAATTCATACATCAAAATTGGCCTACTTGGCTAATGACCAAACACGAGCAATTCTACTTGAATTACTCGAGACCAAACATATTAATTCAAGAAAAATTATTTCAGAATACACTGCTTTGGGAATAGTGAAACCCTGCTACTATCTCTAAATTATTGAATCTCATCTGCTCACTTAGTGAACCCCGTGGTTTCACTCGCCATTTCCGACCCTATGTATAATACAATACAATTCATTTCATAATTTATGAATTTAGCACCCCATAACAGCCCCCGACAATACTGACTCAGAAAATTTCTAAAAAATTTCTGAATAATTCTGGTCTCAAGTTTTTTGGGATCGATCAAACGGCCCTCACTACCATTCGCCAAACATCGAAAAAGTACTTAGTTAAGGAATAAACCCAAGTAGGGAAGGAACCTCTACCTCAAGTGAGCCTGAGGAAACTCCTCAACCTGTGACCCACACGTCCCTCCGCGCAGAAAGAACTTTCCTTCTTGTCTCAGACCGCCGACGGCCGATCGCGGAGCCTTAGAGGAGAAGTCTAACCTTCACTCTAAAATCACTTTCGCTACTCATTGCATCCCTCCCCTTCCAATTCACGCTTTGGCTTATTTCACTTTCGGTACATGAGCAATCGTAGCTCTTGTCCTTTAGTTCATTTAATCAATTTAATTAATTAATTCTTATTTCTTAGTTTCGACATTCTAAGACCGTCTCAAATTTGGTCCATTATCATTTACCTACGCCACTTACAAGACATGAGTACGTGTTATGTGACTTTCGCTCCATCGAAAATCGTGCTTTAAGGCACCGAACTGCGATGCCTCGAAACGGCTAACTCCGACTATCTCTAATTCAACGAAATTCGACGTGTTAGCTAGATTTTCATGAGACGATTCCAACGGTGAAACTGGCTTTGTCATCCGAGATCTAGAGAATAAATTCTGGATTTTTTTAACCGAATAACAATTTTGTAATCAAATTACTATTTTGGCTTTTTCGTAAATTGGAATTTCAAGTTCACACATAATATGAGACACAAGTATTCCAGAGGGTTGATTCGTTGTCAACCCAGACACCCCTGATCGGGGCGTCACAAAGATGGTATCGTAGCTAAGGTAAACGACACCTCGGGAGCTTTTGCGTAACACCCCGTCCCGAGGGTGTACTGCGATGTGTAACCGTAGGGTCGCATATGTACACCAAGGGCTTCCTTAATTATTTTAGTGCCATAATAGAATTTTGGAAAGTCGCTTTAAGGGTGAAATTATAAAGTTTTCTAAAGAATTGTAAGCACTTTACAATTAAGGAGGGCAGATGGGTGAAATCCCACTATGTAATTTTAAAAGGATAATAATACACAATTATCGAATTGTTCAGTGAAGCCTAGAAATTTCTAGATCTCTGATGACTTAAAACTGACCGATCCGCTAAATTGCCTCAAGAAAATCTAGTGACCCGTAAAATTTTGTTGAATTTCAGATCGATCAATATTTTACGACTTTCAAAGATAAATCGCCAATGACTCATGGCTTAGGATTTTTACAAAAATCTTTAAGTCGTGAAGTGGTTTTGATTTAAGTTCATTTACAATAAAGTGGAATCGAAAAGAAAATAAAAATTTTCTGTAAGTAAAAAATGATCCAAATGGGGCAATAGGAATCGGCTTTATCCAAATAATAATAATAATTAAAGAAAAACAAAAGGATAAAAAATAAAAACGGTAGATGGGACGGACTTATAGAGAGAGCTATCCAGAGAGAGAGAGCCAATTTTTATTTTATATTTTCTCTTGTTTCTTTCTTCTCGATTTAAAAATCGACCATAGATTTTCGCTGAGCAGTAAGGAAAAGTCGGACTGATGGACAGAGCTACGCAGGAAAGATCAATATCTTAGCCTTTTGTCAAACTGTAAAGATAGAAAATTTTCCTAATTTGTGTTATTTTCCTCGAGCCTAGATGCTATGTAATGGCTTGAAATTTTCTGGGAGGTCATGAAAGGTCAGAACTTTAGTCCCAAAATTTTGGGATCGAGTTTAGGAATTTTTAGGAATTTTTGGGACTCAGGTTCTGATAATCCCGGCTGAATTTCGGCCGTTTTCGGACGCTTTGATTGAAATTTCAGATTGTAGCCTACTGTGCCTGGCTTAATTTTCGGGAATGTTTTCGGGTGTTTTTAGACTCTATGGAAAGTCCTTTAGTCAAAGTTACAAAAACAGATAGTTTTTATGGGCATTTAATGTGTAGGACATTTTGGTCAATTTCACATCATATTATCGATGTCCTTATCGAATGGACTAGCATCGCAGTTTTATAGAATCAAGTTCGTTGATATAGTCACTTTGAAAGCCCTATGTATGTTTTATGGTTAAAACAAGAACCGAGGGCATTTTTCAGATTATGGATTGTGTAGGCGATTTGAGCATCCGACGAATCTAGGAAAGGTTTCGACAAGATTTGAAAGAATTAGTCGGTGAAAAAGGTGAAAATTAAAACTTTTCTAAAACGAAAAGTGTTTAAATTACAGTTTGTGCGCTTGAAAATATAAATTTATAAAAGCTTTTTTTTACCTCCCATTTGTTATACCAGCAGAAAAGTTCGACAAAGATTTAAGAAATGAAGCCAATTGGTTTAGCAAAACCCCTAGATGGCACAGCCTCGCTTCCGTAATATGTATTTTGATTGCGGTATGGCAAGGCATGGGATATTATGATTAACTATATTGCCTCGTCGGCAATCAGTTAGATCTAAAGATATATTTATATATGAGTCGCTCTCTCGATTATCTTCTGGTATATAGTTAGCGGCCAATAATTTAGTACATGGCGATGAAGTGTTGGTCTGAGGTTCCATCACCGAGCATTTTGTTCCAGGTTCCATTATGTTTATAGAGATCCGCCGTGGTTCACCTGACCATCTAGCCTGGTAGTGTTCCGAGGTTCACTACCGATGCCGTTCGAGGTTCGTGGTATCAATGCCTAGTATTTTTGTAAATGGGCCACGTGGTTGGTACTTGATTTGGTGATAACACTTTCGATATTAACCACCATCGAAATGGGGCGCCAGCCAGAATGAAGGGAAGAAGCAAATAGAGAGAGCAGTTTTACGCTTTCTTTAAATGGTTTTCATAGCAAAACTCGCTTTCTACAAATCAGCTTTTACAACTATTTCGTATTTATTTTCATATCGAGGTACATACGCGAGATAACAACATTTAACTGATAGATTCACTGATCGCTTTGGCCTACGCTTTATGTTTTTAAATAATTTTTCAAAGTGTGTGTCAAGCCGAAAGACCTTTCCAGGATTCTCACCCTAGATCGCAGTGTTGTGATTATATATAAGATAAGGTGTAAAATAAAAGTAGTAAAAGTTAAAATGTGACATTTTGTATATGTAAATATTGTTTGTAAAATACGATGCATGGTTTTGAGAAAAACAAGCTATGATGAAATTATGTTGGATTGATTCTTATCTATATTTTGATGAGGACCAGAGGTCCTACTTTTTATGATCAGAGTTGGATTTTGAAAATATTGGGAGTGTAAGTTTTATATACAGTGGATTTTTGTATTTCTAAGTCACCACCATGCACAAACAGTAAGCCGGATTTTAGCAACTCCAAGGTGTGATTTTGATAGAAAATGAAAATTTTTATAACTCCACGCTTTCCAAAGACAAGCCAACAGTTTTAACGGCTTAGCTTTATGGTAACTTGTCAATGAAATAGTCACTGGGAGGTTACCGTGGAGCTGCCGCGCATTTCCCGCCACTAGAAGGATCCGGGCTGTTGGTATCGGGGAGGCTAGCGATAGTCATCAAGCTTTTCTGCTTTTCCATAAGATTTCCTATAGAATTGTTTTTTTAATAATGATTTTCCTATTGTAAACTCATATTTTTTTATAATAATTTAAACATAATACAACACTAATCATCACCAGTAATAACAATTGAAACTATAAAAAATAAAAAAATAAAAACTATAAGTACATGAATCAAATATTAGACATAATTCTAACAAAGGAGCTACAACCAATAGATTTAATGGGATTCTCCAACTAAATATAGTTCAAAAAAGGGAAAGTGACTTCCATTATTTGACTTAATTGAACATGACGATAAGGGGATGGTGCAAGCTAAATACGGACGGATGTCTAAATCTCACGACTAACCTAGCAAGAGGAGGAGGCGTCATGCGGGACCACAGAGGAAGCTGTTTGGGTGGTTTCTCGATCTTATAATTAGGTGATTGCAATGAGGTGGAGGCGAAGTTTTGGGCAGTCATCCATGGGCTGAGGCTTGCATGGGACAGTGGACATGCTTGTCGTGCTAGAAGTGGATTCCTTATCGCTTTGTAACTGGTTGAAGGAGCCAGGCGAAGGAACCCATCGTTATAGAAACCTCCTGGAGGAATGCAGGAGATGGGTCTCGGCCGACTGGCAAATCCAGATCCAACACACATTCGGGAGGCGAATATGGTGGCAGATAAGCTTGCTGCCTTGGCTCTCAAGCTTCCAAATGGCAACCTCCACAAGTGGACTCTCCCACCCAAGGAGGCGACTGAAGCTCTGGCGAATGACAAGAACGGCCGCTTGCGGCCGAGAACAACGTTGTGTTTAGTGTGGTTAGGCAGACCCTCCCTTGAATACAAAAAAGACGACGGTTTCTCGTTTGTTTATTTCCAATCTAAATCGTCTTTACAAAAGGCGATTTCTTTTATCCATTTAGAAATTGTCTTTTCAAAAGAAATTATTTTTAGAAATCGTCTTTTCAAAAGCTAATTCTTCAATCGATTAAAAGCTTCACATATCGTTTTTTAAAAGACAATTTCTAATATTGCAACAACTTTTTTAATTTGATAATAAATTATTATATTATAACTTAATGATAAAATTATTATAAATTTGTTGATGTTTTTTTCAAAAAATAAATATGTTGATATTAATATGAATTGAATTTATGTTTGTCAAGATTAAGATTATTTTAAATTATTTGTTAAAAAAAGATCATTTTAAATTGTCTTTTTGAAAAAATATTTTAAATTATAGCTATTATTATAAAGGTATTTATCTTTATCTTAATATTTTAATATTATAATGATACATCATTTTATTACTACTAAAGAATAAAAATATACAACATATATACACAATAAAATAATTTTAAATATATATTATTTCAACAAAATTATATATATATATATATATATATATATATATATATTAAAATTAATTTTGTTTTCTTATATAATTTATTATACAAAATAATTATATCAATTATGATATAATATTATAAATATAATATTTAAAAAAATTACTATTTAATATTAAAATAATTTATCAAATGAGAGATGTTAATATAAAAATATGAATATTTTGATCCTTACTTCATTATTTTTTCTACTTATGGATTAAGTAACTATTATTAATTTGTTAGGTGAAATTATTAAAAAAATCATAAACAAACTTATTATCAATTTTATTTTCTTAATAAATAATTATATGTATTAAATAATTATGTTTTATTCTAATTTTAATAAATAAACTCTTAAATACTATTCTTTTAATTAAAATTTTTGACTATAATGACGTTTTATTTATTAAGAATAATTAATTATACTTAATGAATTATTTTTGAATAAAAATTTCAACTTTAAGAGATAAGATTTTCGAACAGCAATCAATTTAAAATAATTAATTTTAAAATGAAATCGTGAATAATGTGTAAACCAACAATATGATTTAATTTATTAAAATAATAAATTAATTTATTTAATAAACGATTTTGAATAAAAAATTTCAACTTTAAGATATAAGATTTTACATTATAAAATTATTAATTAATTTACGAATAAATTCAATATATAGGATGAGTATAGTTATCATGATAAATTATTTATAAATAATCATATTTATAAAAAAAAAATATTTAGTTTTTTTGGCAACTATATATTTATATTTAGTATTTGTTATTAAAAGTAATATTATTTTGTAAATTTTATCTCTTAAAATTTTAGTGAAGAAATGACTTTATTTGAAGAAATCATCTTTCAAAAGACTATATTCAATGCTAAGGAAGAAATTGGTTCAAAGACGATTTCTTAATTGAAGTTTGTAAACTGCCTTTTTGGTGACGAGATTCTATGGCTCTGAGGGCTCTTCTTGAAAAGACAATTTCTTAATTGAAGATGAAGAAATCGTCTTTTCAAAAGACTGATTTATAAATTGAAGAAATCGTTTCTTCAAAACATGATTTTGAAAAATCTCTTTCCTAGTCAGCAAAAATTACTATAGAGTTATAAATATTTTTTTAAATATCATATTTTAGATATTATTTTTAAATAAGCTCAGACATATAGGAAAACCTTTGAAATCGTGGAGTACTCTTACCACTAGAGTCATATGATGGGCAAAAGATATTAGGTTATTTTTTATTTTCCTTAAATGTAAATATAAATAAACTATACTGATCCAACCGCCGTAATGTTATTTCTTTTGAATTCGTCATATACTTTTGGTCCGACTCTTACCCAGTTCTGAATTCCCCGGGTTTTTTCGACATTTCCATCAAATTAAAAAAAAAAATATTTCCTCAATAAATAAAAGGGAGAGAAAAATCTTGAATTTTAATCTAAAGATATTTATTCCAAAATTTTGAATTTAAAATAAAAATATTTTTCAAGATACACTTATAAAATTCTCAGAATTATGAATTTAACTTAAATGTATTTGAAAAAACACTTAAAAAAATTTAAATTGCTATCATACCTATCTCAATTAGTAGAATGCTCACTATTTCATCCAAGCACAGGGCATAAAAAGGGGATTTCAAGTTCAAGTTGCAGTTGAAACAATTTACTACCTTAGATTAAAGTGTAATAAATTTTCTAAATTTTTTGAAATGTCTCTTTAAGAAACACTCTCAATTTAATTTTGAAATTTCAAATTCTAAATTAAAAATTTTCAAAATTTTACATTCTAAATTAATTTTTATAAATTTAGAAAGTGTGAGTTTAGTTCATAATTTCCAAAACTTTACAAAGTGTTCATTTGAGAGAAAATTTATGTTTAAATTCAAAAATTTTGAAAATGTCTCAAGATACTTTCAATTATAATTCATAATTTTCGAAAAGTGTTTCTTAAAAAAACTCAGTTAAAATTTAAAATTTTAGCATACTTAATAATTGGGACGGTAACGAAATAAGCTACTTGCTCTGGTCGAAAAGCTCTCTAACAGTTCAACAGAGCTAACGGAGTCGAGCTTGAGCCTTAATTTAGGGCTTGTTGATAAATCTCTGCCCATCAGTTCTGGCCAGGGCTCACCGAAAAGCCTTCTACTGGGCCGTCGGGACCCATCCGGGGTCATTGAACGAGGCTTCCACCCACGGCCCGACCGGCAGATCCGGTCTCACCTGCGATTCGACTCGGGCGCCACGGAGTGAAAATGCCCAGATCATGTGTCCCTGATATCGATAATGGATCCTCAAGCTCATCCAAATGACATGGATGGCAAATGTACAACTCACGGTCATATGAGGCGCCTGACTTAATAAAGACACTGAGCTCGAGCGACCACTACTGGTCAATGGGATCAGACGGATTCCGGGGATTGTTCGAGCTTAAATGGAAAATCAATGGTAGTTGGCGTTTCGGGCGACTAGATGTCCGCAGCAGGTGGATAGCGTGGAAGAAGGTGCCAAGAAGGGACGCCAGAAGGACATGGATGTTTGGTATGACTCCATCGGGTAACACTCCATCGATCCCGTACAAGAATCCGATTACAAATATGAGGGTATCAGCTCTGTGGAACCAGGCCTGGTGGCATGAGCTTAGACGGGTTTGCTCGATCTTGAGTGAAGATTGAGGGCAAATGCACCTGACCCACCGATACGATCAATTCAACCGATGAACAAGGGATCCAATATCAAATCAGTGGCTGAGGCCCTTGATACCGGGTATCGACTTAACTCCAAATGTGATCTAAAATGGTATGGGCAAGGCATCACGCGATCGTAGGTGGGGTTTCATAGAGGAAACAAGGAGCCAGATCTCGACTCCACATGTAATGACGTAACGCCGGAGTGCCACCGTCACCGGCCGGGTAGATGAAATTTAAGCCACTCATTTTGAATAGGTGGGGTAAATTTTGACTTTAGCCTTGGTGAATAGATGTCATGGTCTGAAATTAATCATGAACTGGTAGTCGGAGGGTGGTGGTCAACTTAACTGCAGCAAAAGGAAGATATCGCTAAATAGTTTCGTTGTTACTAATGAGTTTCATTTCAAGGCATCTTGTTGATATATTATTTCTTTATTTAGATAATCGACAAAACCAATCATGCTTTTATTCAATGATTTCTGTGTATCTATTTCCTTCAATTACAATTTCTACTTGTTTTAATTTTTATTTCATAATTTTTCGCTGCAAGATGTTTCGAAGAAGTGGAATTCCCACATAATCCAGAAGGAAACAAATGTCAAGGAGGTATTTTTAACAAATTTAGCATCAATCGGCTAAATCAATCAAGGTAAAACAAATCTCAAAATTATTTTAATTGATTTATTTCATATCAAATTGATTGGGTAAAAAGTTAAAAAGATACTGACCGAAACAAGATGATTACAATACAAACTTGTATAGGCTCTGATCGGGCTCGATTCTGTTAAGCCTCTCGAGCTCGTTCATACTTAAAACGAGCCCAACGGTACCTGCCCAAATTTTTTTTTAAATCGCCCAAAGCCTGGTACCGACATTTAAGTTCTGCTCAAAGCTCTATTGCATCGAAATTGGTTCTCACAACCAACAAGCCTAACTCAAATATTCAGTCCATTTACCGACTGCTACCACTCTACTTACAATGACTGAAATGAAGTGGTCTAGATTTAATAATTTTTATCAACCTTTGTTTTGAGGAATTTTTTTTTTAATTATAGGCAAATGTCGAAAAAGGCCATGAATTCCGTGGTTGCTCTTAAATGTTAACTGAAGTACCTGACCAGGAGGCAGGCAAGCAAAATGTCTTTAAAACATGAAATGTGTTTTCTTTCCATGCTAAGTGTCACAATCATTCTGTTCTATCCTTTCTTTTTTTGGCTGTGGTCCATTCTTCAGTTTTTCACGTAACCTTACAGGTTCTTTTTTTATTATATTTTTAATCGAAAAAATATTCATTTTTTTTGTTTTCAAAATATTATGTTAAGTATGGAAATATATAGGATCAATTTAGAAACATAACCTAAAAATATTTAATCTTACTTTTTTTTTTTATCCATTTTTAAAATTTTATAATGCTTTTATAACTTTTTATTATTCTAGCTCAAGGTCTTCAGATGGTTTGGAGTTTAATTTGGAGATTTTGTCCTCGCTATGTGTAAGTATTTTTGCTTAAAAAATACGATGGAATGGGGAATCCTTTAATTCAAAAGAAACGGCTGAAAATCATTGCTATTTTTGTAAATAAGAGGAAACCAATTATGATCGTCTTTTTGTGGAAAGTTCGAGTTCCGTGGAGTTTGATCCTTTTATCTATTGGAGGAAAGTAGGTATTGCACACGTTTATTTGAAGCAACGCCTTGGTTTGCACGCCTTGTTCATGGGGTAAATAAAGGGAGAAAACTTGGAATGGGCCCCTTTATATTTTTTGTGGACCTTGAAGGAAAAAAATAATTTATGTTTTTTTGTGACATAAATAATTTATGTTTTTTTTTGTGGATCTTGTGAAACAAAGAAATAATTTATGTTTTTGCTAATTCAGAAGGAAAGAAATAAGACAGGTTTATGCTATATTTGGTTCCTAGGGAAAGGAAATTGAAAGGAAAGAAAAATGTAAGAAATTAATATAAAATTTTCTTTTGTTTGATATTCACGGAAAATTAGAGGCAATATGAAAAATCAATTCTATATTTTTCCTTTTTATGACTTAATAAAATAATTCTATATATTTATTAAAAACCCATTTTATTTGTTTCGACTAAGAAATTTAAAATTTTGTAAAATTATGAGAAATTTTGATTATATTTGATTTTCTTTTATATTTTTCACTCATCAACCAAATATGAGAAAAATAATTTTTCTTTAATATTTTTTTTCTTTCCCTAGTATTTTCAGGTTCTAAATGGATTAGTATTTTTTTTTCATCCTAATATCTTCTGATTCCAACAAAAAATGAGCGGGAAAACACATGCAATTATCTTCAAATCAATTTGCACCGTGGTCGTCTCGTGCGTAAAATGAAGTAACAATTATCTTGATCATAAACATGATTCTCGAGTTCCCCTGATAGGCCACGACGAAGGTCCACCAGACGTGGCAAGCCGAATCCCAAGTATTGTGGTGAAGATTGACCCGCCGGCAGAGTGGTCGCATGCACGAACTACCGCAAGGGTGAGACCAAGTCTAGGAGCCGATTGACTGCGGCAGAGCGGTGCATGCACGAACCACCGCATGCGGAGATCAAGTCTTAGAGTCTATTATTTCAATAAGTGGTTATGCGTTGAACTCTAGCTTAGCTTTGTTTCGATTAGTTGCTTCCGCTTTTGGTAGTTTGTTAAGCTAAGGCTTATTTAAGGTTTGCTTCAAGAAATAAACTAAAGCAATTGATTTTCCAAACCGGTGGTTTTGTCTTCTTTACATTTAATAGCTCACCGGACCTATCATTGGTATCAGAGCCAGGTTATTATCATGTCCACCAACAAAGAACGACAGACTCCGAAGTCGGCTCGTGGACTGCAAGACGGCGTGCGCCGAATGGAGTTGGGAATGGCGCATAAATTAACTAATTGAAGCCACACTTACCCAGATGTCCTAAGCGTTTCCAACAAAGGAAGCACCAACCACGACACTCGTGGAGTAAGAAGCATATTCTCGCCCTCACAGAGATGACAATGCTCTGACAATCGTTTATCAGGTTCTAAAAACACCCAAACCTCGAATTTCCAAGATTTTCGTGTGGCGACCCAACAGAAAGGGGTCAGCTCGAGACCACCCTTCAGTCCCAAGCCACGACAAAGGCACAAAAGGTCACTTTGGCATCCTTTCACCTCAAGGTGAAGCCAACCAATGGTGGAGATGGTTGAACCGTACATTCGGGCGGAAGAAAGGAGAGAGGTGACGCGGGGCGCTGAGGAGGAGTCAGTGGCCTCGATTCGGGACCCACGGACGGCGTAAGATTCGATGAGGCCCTCACACATATGACAAGTAGGACTTCGCGAGAGTATCAAAGCAAGAATTTGAGAAGTCAAGCAATCGAGTTCACGGTGGACTCCAAAAGTGTCGGGTGGTGTGGGACCTTGATGGCTGATTAAAACCCAAGTTGTCGAAGGTATTCTGGATGTTCAAACCACGACATTGAAAGAAGCTATCATCCTCGCTGTGATGAGGGACGTAACAATGGGGTTCGCGACAATCCAGACTCAACCGACCACCACAAATCCACAAGCCAGCAACCAAATCTTCCGGCCACCGGGTTCAAACCGCTCCCCAACCAAACGCTTTATCGTGGAAGAGATGCAGAAAAGACGAGCCATTTCGGTCGCTTAATTGTGATGACACCCACCGGCGAGTCATAAATGCTCGAGGCCCGCAATTGTCATATTAAAGCACTCACAAAACCAGCTCCTTCAAATGCGAAGAAGTGACGATGAACAACATGTGGAAGGTGAGCCGAATGTGAACCCGGAGCCCAAGATTACTGCACGACTCACGGGGTTGTCTCACCAAAGACACGAGGGTGGCGTACTAAGATCTTGGACACTGAGGTGAGCTTCATTGATAGCGCCGACTCATAACTTCATTAGTGACCGTGTTGCTCACTTTCCGCGTTATCAGTGGGTTCCCACCGACCCTAAGGCAGCGAGTCGCCAACTGGGAGAAGCTTTGAGTCGCTAAGGAGATCTGAATGTGTACCGCCAACCCACAGGGATTCCCTTTCGCCACCTTATACGCCTCCTTCCCATAGGCAAATCTCGATTTGGTACCGGGTTTTCATGGTTGGAAATGCTAGTATCGGCCACTCAGAATTGGAAACAAATTAATTATTTGAATTTCAATGGGAGAACACACCACGGAAGTTGCAAGGATTGGACCACCATTCAATCCAAAAAGCTTCCCTTAAGGAGTTGTCAAAGGAATTTCGTCAAGGTCATTCTCTATTTGCCATTTGTGTGCATTCACTAGTGGACGTGGCGCAAGAAGACATGCAACCAGCCATGCACAAATTGTTGGAACAATATGTAGATGTCCTTGCCGAACCCACCCAAGTACCACCTGCAAGAGAAGTAAACCATTGCATTCCTCTAAAAGAAGGAATCGAACCAATCAACGCACTACCATACCAGATGCGCATCTTTAAAGAGGACCGAGATGTGTGCAAGAGATGCTCAAACAAGGAATCATACGGCCAAGTACTAGCCCCTTTTCATCCCCGGTGTTACTAGTTAAGAAGAAAGATGGCAGTTGGCGATTCTGTACCGACTATCGTGCACTCAACGCTATGGATTATCAAAGACCGCTTCCCCATCCCAACAATAGAAGATATGTTGGATGAGTTGCATGGCGCCACCTATTTTACCAAGGTGGACCTCAGGGCAGGATACCACCAGATAAGGGTTCATTCTCCAGACATTCCTAAAACTGCTTTTAGAACACACAATGGCCACTATGAATATTTGGTCATGCCCTTCGGCCTTTGCAACGCCCCTTCCACCTTCCAAGCCATCATGAATTCTATCTTTCGACCCTATCTCAGAAAATATATCCTCGTTTTTTTTGACGACATTTTAATTTATAGCCCAACCTGGGAAACTCATTTGCAACATGTGAAAACAACTTTAGAGGTACTACTAAGCACTCAATTTTATCAGCAAAAATGTGCTGGGCCAACACGAACTCAATATTCAGTATATTGTTACAAAGACAAGGGGTGAAGGTTGATATGGGAAAAATAGAAGCCATGGTAGCATGGCCTCGCCCTACTAACATCTCTGAATTACGTGGTTTTTTAGGACTCACTGGGTATTACAGGAAGTTTGTGAAAAATTATGGCATCATCGCCCGCCCTCTCACCAATCTCCTAAAGAAGGGCCAGTTTGGGTGGAATGATGAAGCCAAAGCCGCCTTCCTTGCACTCAAACAGGCCATGACCACCACGCCAACACTAGCAATTCCCAACTTCGACGATTCATTCACCATTGAGGCCGACGCATCAGGTGATGGGATCGCGCAAATTTTCAAGAAGGGAAACCAATCGCTTCATGAGCCGAGCATTGGGAATCTCAAAGCGACTATGGTCTCAAGCGAGCGCCATGAGATGTCATGATAGCGGGCTTATCTCGCATATGGCGACCTTACCTGGAAGGAAGTTCATCATCCGACCGACCAAAGGAGAGTCTTAAATACCTTCGAATAAAGAAATAACAACCCCTGGGACACAACAATGGGGCGGCGAATCGGTTGGTTATGGATTATGAAATTCAATACCGTCTCGGTCGAGAAAATACCGCTGCAGATGTACTCTCACGCAAGCCAGCCAGCCCAATCCTCAATAATTTATTTGTGCCGCAGGTCCACATATGGGAAGAAATACAGGAAGCTACACGTGGTGATGAGTACACTATCCAGTTAAGTCGCACTACCAAGACCAAATCAGAGGGTCCGGCTGTTACGTGGATGGCCTGATTTTTTATAAAACCAGGGTAGTGGTGCCTCGAGTATCAGAGATTCGCAAGAAATTACTGGCTGAATTTCATGATAGTAAGCTTGCCGGCCACTCGTGAGTCTTCACAGACTTATAAGAGGCCAGCCCAAAGAATTCTATTGGCCAAATATGTATAAAGATGTTCAAGACTATGTCTCTACTGCGGCGATTCCGCCAAAAGTAAACTAAGCCTGCACTGGGCAAGAGGGTCTTCCACTCAAGGCCCATCCCCTGCCAAGTGTAGGATGACATCACACTGGATTTCATTGAAGGTCTGCCTATATCCCATGGCAAGGATACCATTCTGGTGGTCGTTGACAGGCTTACTAAGTACGCCCACTTTATGTCTTTAACTCATCCCCATCGCTGTGGTGGTAGCGTAAAAAATTTCAGGGAAGGTGTAGTC
>JAEQBH010007751.1:0-76203 GCA_016808115.1 Tetrastigma voinierianum | reverse complement strand
GTTTTCATCCTATGAATGACTCGCATCAGTGTTGAAAATGGTGAGGCTTTTAGTTTGGATTTTTGGATTTTTGTTTCAAAACAGTGGGAGTCGTTTGTTTACTGAATAACTGTAATAGCTAGAAATAAAATGTGAAATGGTAACCTTGAAGGTTTAGGTCACTAGCTTGATAACATGAGGTTATCACGGTGTCCTCACAGTTATATCCTCGCATTATGGTAAACAACCTATAGTCGAGCCATATGGGATCTTTGTTTAACTATAAAACCTAACCACAAAGCCACTATTTGAGTCAACACAGGCAACAAGCATTCACAGCCCCTTTCGGTTTAAAACCCTAGCACTCAACCTCATTTCAGTGGCTCGTAAAGACCATCTAAAGAATAACAGTGCATCTAACAATAAGTATGCCTTTGTACCACTACGCATAGCTTAGTATTGACCAAGTAATGACATTAAATGGCATTAAACCTAGTTTGGAAAGGTAAAGGCGCCATAAATACGATACTGTAGCATTTAAAACATGAGGACAACACATGGCGCTGAGAACCAAGCTAGCTACCTTCCTCTTCCAAGGCTATGAGGCTTAGCCAAGCATCCCTTGAGTTGTCATCCTCAAGGGGAGTGTTTGGCAGCCTAGAAAATGAAAGAAAGAGGAGAGAGAAGAGAGAAAATGAAACCCTAAAATGAAAGCTGCGGGAATTATATTGAAATGCAAAAAGTTACTTAGGGTTACAAAAATGGTTGGGTTTATATGAAATCCTGACCCAAAGATGTGGCTTCAGAAAGCTAAAGTTTTGGCTCATACAAAGGAGACAAGAAGGTAATACACCCAAAAGCGAGTCGTTTGGCATTAATTACAAAATTAACGAGGCGGGAATTTCGCTATCTGGGGAATTTCGGCTAGGATAAGCGAATTTAAGCTAACTGGCGAATTTGCCCTAGCCTAAGCAGTACCGCGAGGAGAAGCGAGGGTGAGAAATTTAGAAACATCTCTCGATGAATTTCGCTGGCTAGCGAGGCCCAAGCTAGCCTAGCGAATTTAAGCCTGAGCACGGTGATTTTAAGCTATATAGCGAAATTTAAGCTAACTAGCGAAATTTCCCAATTTATTTGGGTTGCGAAATTTTTCGCTATGGTTGCGAGAAATTTTCGCGATCCCGACGAGAATTTCGCAATCATATAGCGAAATTTCTGCAGGTTACTGTTCTTCAACTGCTTTGCCTCTTTTGCTTACTGTTTGTACCTTTGCATCTTCTTTTTCATCACTTAGCCTTCATTTCTTCTTTAAACCTTGATACTTTTGATGGTTGAAAACTAGTTTTCGATCTTCTGGTTGAAGCACATATCACCGACATCGAGCTCGAACTTAGTGACCAAGGCAACAAAAACCTGAAAAATAACCAAAAAACAACCTGAATGGCATAAGTGATACTAAGTGGACCTGAACACCAATTGGCTTAAATTGATATGATTAGTGCGCAAAAGCACTCGAGCCTATCTTGGATAGGGCTCAAAATAGCACTTTTTGGGCACTAATCACACCCCCCAACCGACACGTTGCTAGTCCCTTAGCAATGCTAAAATAAAAAGGACATGCATGCAGTGATTTTACAAAAAGTGTACACGGTTCAAAAAGGTATATGTACAGAAAGTATTACCTTTAAATTGAACAATTGAGACTTAGTTTGAAAACTGACATGAGAGAGCAAAGACCATATAAGAACAATTTTTAGGTCAACATCGGATCCATGAAATTCAACCTGAATTTCCACTAAAATCTAATGGTTCCTAAAGTAACCAGATTGGGCCAATAAATTGCAAAATTATTCCCTCTGACCTAGCTCTTGCCATGGCCTTAAGGCATTGAACAACCTAGATAGGAAAAGCTACCTCTTCTTTCTTTGTTGACTTCATTGTAGGGTGCAATGCTTAAAACTCGACTTCACCAAGTCAGGTGTAGTTAGATGACTCCTGACGATTAAGGTTTAGGGCATCGACGAGGATCCTTGACCCTGAGCTCTACGAGCCGCTCGGACTTCGAATGACTTCGAGAATCAAGCACCTACAACACGCTAAACTCCACCTATCCACCCATGTAGCGAACACTAAGTCGATGACTCCTAACCATTTAAGGTTTAGGGCATCGGGCTTTAAAGGCTTTCGCCATATACCCCTCGGACCGTGCTCGGGTGTCAAGGCAAAGTGTCACGACTTTTATTTTTCTTTTTCTTTTTCTTTTTCTTTTCTTTTTTGCTTTTCTTTTCCTTTTTGGAAGACTACATTGGTCTTGAATATGGGTGCTGCAAACCTATTATGTGCCGTCAACATGCACAAGGCCAGACTGCAGCGAAAGAAGTATATAATTCACAACCTATCGGCAAAATGAATTGTCTGAGTGTGTGAATTAGCTCGAGAAATGTTCAGGATTGAATCTGTTGGAATCTCAATTGACCAAAAGCTGAATCAAACATGGAATTTTCCTAGCATTAAGGCGACAACGGGGTTCAATTTTCCAAGTCACAAAGCCCGATTCAATTGTTCGATTAAAAGCAATTCAATTGTCGATTGAAAAAGTAGATACACACATGGAGGCCTGAAAAGTGATTTGCAAAAGTGTATTATCTTTGTAAATAACCTTTGTAAAATGTTTGATATAACCAAATGGCTAGTACATGCTGAATATACAAAAGCATCACTGCCTACTATTGGCTAATACATGAATTCTATACAAAATTAGCAGGCAGTTGATAAAGCTGAAAACTATATAAAAACATAAAAGAAAACACTCCTAACTCTAACTTTTCCTCCCAGTCAAAATGTAGACATGTCATAGGGATAGGAAAGTTTAGAGATAAGAGTATGACCACCTCAATCTCGTGGTGGTGGTGGATCTGTAGATCTTTAACAGCTGCTTTGCCCGAGCATGTGCAGAGAGGGCTTAACGCTGCGGATTTACTGCTTCTTTGCTTTGGTGAGTCTTCTTGGCACATCTCGATGTCAGGAACATGCGGGAGACCGAGGTGACTCATGATTTCTTTGGAGCATGTGTGTTTTGCCCAAGTGGTCTCGGTTAGTCGATCTACGATCCATCGGCCTTTTGTGCTAGATGCCAGCGAAACGAGATAACATTCATAGCACACAACTGGCTCCACGGGTACTAACATGAATGTATTATGGAGAGTGTTGTGCTGTATATGATGGGCCTGGAGTATCAGCAGGGGCTGCAGCTGAAGTAGGTGGAGGAGGAGATGGAGGAGATATATCTGGAACTGGACTCCTCTCCATCTCAGCCTCAGGAGCATGATCAGCTCTCATCTGGGAATCCTGTACCTCGGTATCCGGTACCTCCTCCTGGTCCTGCTACTGGAGGAGAAAAGAAATAGGCATAACCATAGCTCGCTCCATAGATAGGACCTGAGGGCATCTAATCCTCCGCTCAATCAAGGGCTCCTCTGGAAAGCCCAAAGTGCTCCCAGGGACTGGCACGATGTCGATGGCAGTAAATGATGGTAGACTCTGCCTTTCGAACCGGGCCCTTGCGAGGTGGACCTTGTCTTCAAAATGCCGTAGGGAGGTCATCGCGGCTTCAGGTGGGCAGATCCCTCGGTCCGTGCAGGCCTCGAGAATGGCTCCCCCTACATTTGTACGTGAATCTTGAAGCGGGGAAGAGGTTGGTCACCGGTAGTGGTCGATGAAGCGACATCACGAGAGCGGGGGTACGCCTCGGAATGGTATGGGTCAGGCGGTGGTGTCTCGATCCCGATAATGCGGACCATCTCCCTTTGGGTGGTGGGGCTAATCCGATAACCTCCGAATTAGCTGCCTTTGTCTGCCGGGCCCAATCACGGCTCGATATGTCTGCCGCTCACGAGAACTCCGGACGATCGTCGATGCGAATCGAGACTCGCGGACCTCGGCGCTCCCCGGGAGGTCATAGAATGGTAGAACTGTAGAACCACCCGGGGGTAATAGAACTGCCTGGGCGTCATGAACGGCTGAAGTGAATAGTGCTCGATCAATCGCATTGAGTCCCTGAATCGAGGGTCAGCCATCAGCGCCGGGACGTCATAATAAGACTCTCCATGGAAGTCTCTCGAGTGAAGCCACATTCCCGGGATGAGTGCCGTGAATAAGGGTCTCCCGATCCTCGAGAGCGAGGATAAGCGGGGCGCGATGAAATTAAGCCTCTGCTGGCGGCGGTGATGGCTCGGGCCTGGATAATGATGATGATTCACCTGTCCCGGGAAGTCTGGGCCAGCTTGGAGGGCCGGGGCCCTCCGGATCTCCTCGTAGCCTTAGTGAAGGGGCAGGGGTCCCATCCAGGTGTCTGGTATCTCTGAATCTGAGGCTCACTCGGGGGCCCACCTCGGGGCTTTGGAGGCGAAATGCCCGGAGGCTGGGCCCCCCGGGGGATTTGGGACTGAGGCACCTCCTCCCTCTCGGGATCTTGGAACTGACCGGGGGCTGAGGCGGGACCACCTGCGGTGCGGATCTCATTTGTGGAAGGATCGAGGGCAAGGCGAGTGGTGCTCGGGGGACCAGGCCGGGACTAGGACTCCGGCTGCCCCGAGGTGGATCGGGGCCTGGCACGGCTGCGTGAGATAGATGTAGGGACTCTTGGTAGCTCATTGGACCCGGGGGAGTCGCGTCTCTGGCGCTGAGGAGCCGGGAGGCGATGGTGGTGGCGTGGTGACTCGGCGTGGCCGGGGAGTATGATGCGGGAGCTCACGGCGATCTTTGTGGTCCGGCAGGGGCTCGTGTGGCTATGGTGGCAGTGGCTCGAGGAGGCGAACCTTTGGTATTGTGCGTCTGTTTGGGCGCGGCTGGAGCTCCGGGGGCAGAAACCGGGGGCTCAGGGCCGCAGCGACTTTAGTGGTGATGATATGAAGTACGAAAAGCCTCTTCCTCCTTCGCCTTAAATAAGCGGCTGAAGCGAAGTAAGTCGTCGGGGGGATGATTTCGCTAATATAGCCAATCACCTTACTACTGTAGATTGAATTTTTCAGCATTAAAATTTTAATAATAAAATTAAAAATAAAAATAAAGTATCATTTTAAAATATATCTAAAATTTAACATATATAAAAAAATATTAAAGAAAGCAAAATTGCTTAAAAGGAAAGCCCCTCTTAAATCGAAACTTACTAAAAATAGCCAAAATTATGGAAATTGACCAAATTAAAATAAAAACCAAAAATTATTGAGCTGCAATTTGGTTTTTGAGAACACGAACCAGCCCCGAGGATTCTGAAATTGCTCGAGGAAGTCGAGGAGGATGATCTCCTCGACCACAGCGATGACTGGTGATTCGCAGTGTTAGTTTCCAGTATATGACTTGGTTCTTACTGATTGAATTTGGGGCGAGCAATTGCCACTGCGGTGGCTGCGTGGCAATGCCAAAATACGCTTCACCTTGAGGATTTGGTACATTTCTGCGATTCTTGGGCCTTCGGCTTCCCTACGTCGACCCGACTAAACAAACTTCATCAGTCACTTAATTTTCAGTTTCCACCAACTTGTGCTTGTTGTTCAAATGAAATATGTTCAGCTCCAATGTCATGTTGCCAATTGTAAGTTGCATGACTCCATTTCGGCAATTGATGATTGCATTGGTAGTGGCTAGAAATGAGTCTTCCCGAGGATAAATGCGCATGATTGGGTCCGTTTACCAGTGGCTCGGTATCCAAGCACTACAAAATCTTGGATAGTAGAATTTGTCTACCTTCTAACATCCTCCACTATTCCCTTAAGAATCTTGCCGTCAAATCGACGATGATGATGGTATTAGTGAGTTTAAGCTCTCTAAACTAAAGCTGCTTATACGGTATGGCGGTAAGGTTCTACTTAACTCCTAAATCTAAGCGATGCTTTGTCAATGCAAGTTCCACCAATGTTAGCGAAATTGTGGGAGATCACGGATCCTTGTATTTGACTAGGTTTCTTGCTGGATTATGGCAGCCCCATTCGAGTTAAAATGTCTTTTTCTCGATACCCGACCGCTTCTTGATTGTACAAAGATCATGAAAACTTTGCATAGCGAGGACTTGTTTGATGATGTCAAAGGGGTATGTTCACCTTCCACACGCCTTAGGACTTCTAGGATGCACACTTTCTTTGGATATATCTTCTTGCTTCTTGGGTACAGGGGAAATGGGTGTACACGTAGTCAGCTCGTGAGTCCTCCTTCGGGAAAATATGTTCTGGCTCCAATTCTTCTCCTTTCCTGGTTTCCTCAACAGGTTTGGGCACTGGCTGATCAACCTCTTTTCCACTCCTCAAGGTGATTATTGCCTTCACCTCATCCATTCCTGAATTGCTGGATGAACCTACCTCATGGACTCCTTTCGGATTTGGCAATGTTTGGGAAGGGAGCCTTCCTCTCTCCTGTATCTCCAAAATATTGTTGATCAACCTTGATTGAATCTTTTTGCGGTTGTCTATCTTCGATTAAGATTGCTCTCAAGCCCATCCCCATTCTCTTGTTCGGTGTGCTCTCTACGAGTATCAATCCTTTGCCCAATTGTGCATTGATCCGCTTTTTGTTCTTCCCGCAAGAATTGCCCACCACCTTGCTTTCAATTGACATTAAACGTTCAAGTTTGGAGAAGTGGATGATGGTGGTTGTGGTTGAGATAGGAACCAAACGATGGTTGGCACACAGGGGCACATAAGCGGAGGATTAGGTTTCTAGGATAGGTTAGGGAATTGATTATCAGTAGTGGAATTGTAGGTATTAACCATAGGGCGTGGGTTGTGGTGGCTTGTATTGACCTACGGCATTTTGCATGTTCGACATCAAATCCTTCCTTTGAAGGGGCACTTGGATGTTCTCTGGTTAGCGGTGGATTGACAAGCGGTGAATGGATTGGCTTGTGCGGGATTTGATCAACTGCGTAAGCCGTGGGCCTCTTTCCTTAACTCCTCTGCACTTCTGCATTGGGTTGAGGATTTTGCTTTCATTTCCGTGTCCTCCGAAAGTGTATAAATTCCTCCCCTTGGTTGGGGTGAGGGCCTCATTTTCTCCACCTCCGGTTTGGCTCATCTGACCCTTGGAAGTTTGGCCATAACTTTCGAAATCCATGGCCCTCGTCGGTTTTTGCTCGGAAAATCCACACCTCCATACATGGTTTCAAGAAATTGCTTCATGGCGGGGACATACCATTATAAATGATTCACTAACATCTGAGTGTCGAAACCATGATAATGGAATGAAACAACCGTGGTGTCCATGAATCTCTCCCAGCATTGGTAGAACTTTTCATTGTCATAGTAGGAGTAAGTGTAGATCTGCCTCTTCATTTGTTGGTCTTGGTTGAAGAATTTCTTCAAAAGTCGAGTTTGAAGATCGGCCAATTTCTGACCGTTCTCGGCCTCGGTGAGTTGAGCCCAAATCTTGGCTTTGTCCTTGAGTGTCGAAGTACTTTCGACTTGAGCAAATCCATGTCGTATACCTTCCTTGAAAGTAGTGCATACCTCCTCAAAAATCCGGTATGTGTGAATAGTTCTCATTCTCCATATCATGAAATGTGGGAAGCAGGGGTACTAGGTAGGGTCTCACTGCTACATCCTCAGCAGGAGGTATGATGCAGGAGGGGGCACTAACTCTAGGAGGGTGTATGTGTTCCCTCATCGATCTGTATGTTGTTTGATTCATGGGAGGAGTTTGTTGACTTTGTTGTTCCTCAGGTAGAGGATCCATTTGGTCCCTTTGTGCACTGATCTCTGCCTTGTTCAATTAGTGCACTGCTCTTTGTAGTCACCTTTGTCCTCTATCAGTCTTGCATAAACACATTGCGCAAAATTAAAAACGACACGAACACGAACAACTTGCGAGGTCGGTATTAGTTAAGCATTGTAAATAAAAACACAAAGCGGTGCGATGGCGCAAAGTAGTGAAAACTTCGATTACGACAAGCGAAATTCAAAAGGGTCTAAAGGTCACCTACACTTGTAATGAGGGATTCTGAAGTACGCTGACTCGTGAGCGTAGTTTGGCACCATCCCCGGCAACGGCGCATTGATTCATGCCACGGTAGGGTGATGCGGAATCAACAAAATTTGTATCCTATATTCCTCCCTCACTGTAGTAGTCAGAAACTGCGTAGTATAGCGGTCTAAGTCGAACACGGGGATGGGTTTTCATCCTATGAATGACTCGCATCAGTGTTGAAAATGGTGAGGCTTTTAGTTTGGATTTTTGGATTTTTGTTTCAAAACAGTAGGAGTCGTTTGTTTACTGAATAACTGTAATAGCTAGAAATAAAATGTGAAATGGTAACCTTGAAGGTTTAGGTCACTAGCTTGATAACATGGGGGTTATACGGTGTCTGTCGGGTTATATCTCGCATTATGGCAAGCGACACATAGTCGACCATAGCAGGATCTTTGTTTAACTATCACGAGCTAACCCTAAAAACCACTCCCTATTTAGTCAACATAGGCAACAAGCATTCCACGGCCCTTCCCGGTTTGGCTCCCAGCACTCAACCTCATTTTCGGTGGCTCGTAAAGACCATCTAAGAATGCGGTGCATCTAGCAGTAAGTATGCCTTGTACCTAAGCATGGCAAGTATTGACCAAAGTAATGACATTAAATGGCATTAAACCCTAGTTTGGAAAGCTGGGCGCCATAAATACAGTACCTGTAGCATTTAAAACATGAGGACAACCTGCAACTGCCCCAAAACCAAGCTAGCTACCTTTCTCTTCAAGGCTATGAGGCTTAGCCAAGCATCCCTTGAGTTGTCATCCTCAAGGGTGTTTGGCGACTGAAAATGAGAAAGAGAGAGAGAAAGAGAGAAAAATGAAACCCTAAAATGAAAGCTGCGGGAATTATATTGAAATGCAAAAAGTTACTTAGGGTTACAAAAATGGTTGGGTTTATATAGTACAACACAAGGTGTAGAGCTTCTGAAAGCCTAAAGTTTTGAAAACAAATACAAAGGAGACGAAGGTAATACAACAAAGCGGTGTCGTTTGGCATTAATTACACAAAATTAACGGGAAGAATTTGTTATGCGGGGAGAATTTAGCTAGGATAGCGAAATTTAGCTAGCACAGCAAAATTTCCTAGCCTGTGAGTACGGAGATAAGCGAAATTGAAATTTCGCTATCTCTGATAATTCGCTAATACTTCAAAGTGCAGTAGCTAGCGAGTACAGCTAGCCTAGCTGAAATTTGTGAGATAGCAAAATGGAGAATTTCGCTAGGCACGGTGATTTTAAACTATATAATTTCGCTAACCTAGCGAAATTTCCCAATTTAAGCTAGGATTGCGAAATTTTTCGCTATGGTTCTTGAGGAATTTTTCGCAATCCAGTGAAATTTTCGCAATCTGCAGCGAGAATTTCACTAGGTTGCACATTTCTTCCTTTGCTTTGCCTCTTTGCTGTTTGTACCTTTGCATCTTCTTTTTCATCACTTAGCCTTCATTTCTTCTTTAAACCTTGATACTTTTGATGGCTGAAAATAGTTTCGATCTTCTGGATTGACACATATCTCTGAGGCATCGAGCTCGAACTTAGTGACGAGGCAAGCAAAAACACGAAAAATAACCAAAATAACCTCAAAATGGCATAAGTGATGATACTAAGTGGACATTTGAACACCTCAGTTGGCTTAATTGATATGATTAGTGCAAGCACTCAAACCTATCTTGGATAGAATTTCAAATATGCTTTTTGGGCCTTGTCAATTACCACCAGGGAAGCTGATATGATGGCGGATGCCTTGAGTAGGAAAATGATTTACGCTGACCTTGAAGATTATGATTGCAGATTTACCCGATGGAGCCTCGTTGGCTCAATTGAATGTAAATGCAGTTTAAGTCGAATAATAGTGAATGCTCGAGAAAAATGATGACAAGCTACAAGAATTAGCTTGACCCCAGTACAATACTTCGGAAACAGGCCCGATTTTGCCATAGATGGAAGTAGGAGTTTGTTGTACAGAAGCAGTTATGTGTACGAATGATATGGAATTGAAAAGAAAATATTATATGAAATCCACAATGCATTTTCACCATGCATCTGAAGTAATAAAATGTACGGGATATGAAAGCAGTCTGCGGTGGCGGGGATAGAAAGGACATTCTGAGTATGTGGCTAATTATGCGGCGTGTCGGCAAGTAAAGCCCAACACCGATACCATCCGGTTTGTGAATCCTTCAATTCCCTAATGGAAATTGGGATAACATAACTATGGATTTCGTATCAGAGTTTCCCCTACTTTAAAAATAAACATGATCTGTCTGGGTAGTGTGGGTGGTGACAAAATGCGCTCGCTTCCTCACCAGATCCAACTTGGCTACTCCATGGATCTTTTAGCGGACCTTTATGTGACTGAAATTGTTGAATTTACGGCATTCCTATATCGGTGTGTCGGCCAAGCGATCCTCGGTTTATCGGGTTTTGGAAAGAGTTAGTCAGCTTTTGATGCGAGATTGTGATTATGCTTGCTTTCCATCCACAAGCGGATGGGCGATTCTGAAAAAGTGATCCGGTATTAGAATGTGCTTGGTACGTGTATTGAATTTTCCGGGAAGTTGGGATAGATCGTTCCACTCATGGAATTTGCTATCTTTGTGATTATCAATCCAGTATTGGTATGGCCCCGTATGAAGCTCTGCATGGAAGACGATGTAGAACTCCTACGTGTTGGATAGAGATGAATGAGCATAAGATTATCGGTCCTGAAATAGTAAAAGACACGAGGAAGAAAAGTTCAAGATTATTCAGCGAGGAGATTAAAAGGTACGTCGTGATAGGCAGTCTTATGCTAATTTGAAGAGAAAAGATATAGAGTATGAAGTTGGAGATAAAGTGTTTTTAAGAAATATCTCAGTGGAAAAGATACTCCATTTTTGGAAGGAAAGGAAAGCCCAGGTCCCGATTCATTGGCCCTTATGAAGTTTTAGAAGAGTTGGACCGGTGGCGTATCGTTTTGGCACTTCCTCGAGTTAGCCAAATTACATGATGTATTCCATGTCTATGCTTCGTAGATATCAATCAGACCCATCGCATATTACCGAGTTCAAGATATACAAGTACAAGAAGATTTCACCTTCGATGAAGGCGAAAGCTATTCTAGAGCGTGAAATAAAACGATCTGAAACAAGCAAGTCCCTGCAGTAAGGAATTAGCTGGCAACATCACGGTATGGAGGAAGCAACATGGGAGCAGTAAACTGATGAGAGATGCAGTACCCTCAGCTCTTCAGTTCAGGTAATTTTGAGGACGAAATTTATTTTAAGGGGGGGAGAATTGTAACACCCCGAAATATACCCTAGTTGTTTTCAACATGTTTAGGGTATTTTATAGACATAAATTAAAATTTTCGTAAATTTAATTCGAAAATATGGAAAGTTAGAAACCTGAAAATTTTATACAACTAAAGGACAAAATCGTAAATTGTCAAAAAGGGGTATTAAGACATGAGTTAATATAATTAGAGCCAAAAGTATAAAATGTCCTGATTGTAATGTAATTAAAGGGAAGTTGGAGGCTTTAAAAGCTAAATAATCAAAAACTTTTTATTATAAAAGTTGTAGGAGACCAAAAAATGCATTAATTTGGTCTCCAAGCAGAGAGGTCTCTGGGAAGGAGAGGAAAAGGAAGGAGAAGAAGAAAGAAAGAAGAAGGAAGGAGGAAAGGCAAGCAGTATGGAAACTGAATTTAAGTATGGATGCTTGACTTTGGTATGAATTTGTGTATGGATTATGGATTGCTAGGGTTTCATTTGGCCGTGGTAGTTTCCATTTTCCCAGGGTTTTGTTAAGCGAACAATTTAACTCTAGATTTAAGGGAAGTTTGGTTGAAAACCCTAGATGATAAAGTAGATATAAGATCCTTCACAATTCAAGGTTTTGTAGAATTGGGTGAATTTTGGTATGAATCCTAGGATTCTTTTGCAAATTAAAAGTATTTGTGGATTTGTTGGGAGGGGTTCCATGTTAGTTTTGATGAAGGATGCATTAGGAGTGATTTATGGATGAAAGTGCATGAAAAAGGGGAGAAAATACCCATTTTGGGCATTTCGAGAGATTGAGAATGTACCGGTACACCTGAGTATGCGGTACACTCGGTTACAGTCATTTTTTGGCCCAGTGTGCGGAGTACACATTAGAGAGGTGTCTCCGGTACACCTCATCACTGCTGTTACGACCGGTTTCGTATTTTTAGCCGTAACTTGCTCATTTCTTATCGGGTTGAGTGATTCAAGTGGCCAAATAAAATAGACTTCAAGGAGAACCAAACATAATATCAGAGTACCTCAAATTATGATTCTAGATAGCCCAAAAATTCACTCAAAGTGGGGCTATATGCAAGCTCATTTCCTGCATCTGTTGATCATAGAGTAGTCCGAGTTGTTTCGGACGTAACTTGAGTTTCGGTGCTCTGAATTGGGTGATTCAATTGGACTAGAACCCTTAGCACCTTAGATTTAAAAGAGTACAAAGTGATAGTGCCAAATATGAAGTTAAGACCCCGAAAAAAAGGAATATCTCAAACTGTCCCTCGGGTAAAATCGGTAAAATGACTAGTTGGCATGAAAATGCCATAACTTCAGTTTGTATGATCCGATTGGATTGATTCCAATTCCTGGGTAGTAGATTCATAGAAGAATAAGAATACATGAATAAGGTGTGATTACATATGCATCATACCTTACCGGTATATATGAAATCACGATGTATCATGAACACATAAAGAAATTTAAGAATGCCTGATATAGAATATTAGGATTCTTGAATTCATATGATTATAAAAATGCACGAGACTAGTTACTAGCGACATCGGTACTCTGTTAGTGCTCCGGCACTCTGATTGAAATGCGGTACTCCACGGTAGTGCTCGGCACTCTGATTAGTACTTGGTGCTCACGATTAAGTGCTCACGGCACTCTGATACATTAGTACTTCGGTACTCCTGTTAAGTGCTACGGCACTCCTATCCGGTTAAGTGCTACGGCACTCCTGTCCGATTAAGTGCTACGACACTCCTGTCCGGTTAAGTGCTACGGCACTCCTGTCCGTTAAAGTGGTCGACACTCTGTTGATTTAAGTGCTCGGCACTCTGTCGGAGTTAAGTGCTACGGCGCTCTGTCAGGTTAAGTGCTATGGCATCTGTTACGATTAGTGCTATGGCACTCATTCTATACATTAAATCTGCTTTGTGCTCTGACACTTAAGTCTTTATATAGTATCTTTGGATACTTATTGTCTTTGTGTCTTACAATTTTATTAATCTTTGATGCAGAGTATTCCCATAAGTATATGATAATAACACGAATAATGAATAGAGGACATGAAGGTGTATTGTTCTGATCTGTAATACCTACGGGTATTTCTGAATATGAGTAAGCTCTATAACTCCTACGGGAGACTTGAATAAATATAAGTCCTGTAATACAATATAAATCCAGTAGTACCTACGGGTACTTCCATACAATGAACT
The DNA here is from genome assembly GCA_016808115.1 of Tetrastigma voinierianum. Classification (NCBI taxonomy): domain Eukaryota; kingdom Viridiplantae; phylum Streptophyta; class Magnoliopsida; order Vitales; family Vitaceae; genus Tetrastigma; species Tetrastigma voinierianum. Next base: position 62,747 of record JAEQBH010007751.1, on the reverse strand, counting down.
TGTGTAGTACCTACGGGTACTTTTATATAAGAATAATCATAAGTAATTGTATAAATCCATGAGATGAATGCATGTAATTTCTGATATCCTTTATTGTTATATGCTTATTATAGCGTATTGCACATGCATATTATATATGTTTCCCACTAAGAGTAAAAAACACTTCACGGGTTTTTAATCAGGTGATCTGAAGAAGAGCGTCAGGAACTTGGCGTTCTTCAGGGCCAACACACGAGTAGGGGTTCATCACTGTAGGTTCCGCACTCTAATCGGTAATTGTAAATGTATAGTTTTTGAATATGTAATGGGACTCAGTACTATATATGTGTGATACTGTAAACACCACTACGGTGGTAGTTTTTTATTTTAATAGCGAGGACTTTCCCATATGTGTTGATATATCATTAAGGACCGTGTACCACCGCGATGTTAACCCTTGAGCCTGCCATGTGTGATGTCTGTTAAAGCGTGAGGGAGTCTCGATATGTTCTCGCGTCCGATCGGTTCGGATCGGTCAATCGGGTCGGAGTAGGAATCGGGCGTGACACTCCATAGTAAGTGGCTTGAGTTAGTTTGGTCTCCGTGAGACCAAGTTGTAGCCTAAATTTTGATTTTAGTTCAATTAAAGTCGATTTTAGTTTTATTTATTTATTATTTTTATTTTTAGTTTTATGTATTTTTTGTTTTATTTTATTTTTATTTATTTTATTTAAATTTATTTTATTTTTTTATTTTATAGGAATATGCTAGTCTGAGGCATAAATTCGCAATAATAGCAAAATTTAGACCCTCTGACTCTTAAATGTAGGAGGCCTTTCGGCTATGGCTTGACTCATTGAAGCCCCCCTCCCCTTTTCATTTTGTTCGTTCCCTTTTAAGCCTTCCCTCGTGGCGCGCCGGCCCTCCCCTGCTCCCTGCTTCTTTTTCTTCTTAGGGCGCCCTTCTTGGGTGCAATGACCGGGCCGCGTGCCTCCGAGTTCATTGCACCTCACCTGGCCAGGCCCGGCGAGACCCGAGCCACCACATTTCCACACAGCCACACCGCGAAGCTGCACAGCTAGGAGTTTTTATTGCGGGACGGCGCCCCTCACGCGCGAGTCACGCATGTATGCGCTTGGAGTCGAACCTACAGTCCCTTGCCACCCACACTTTGCACGGCCGGCGGTCGTTTCCTGGCTGTGCTAGTCTTCGGCCCACTGGTTCATACCCGGCCCCGAGGCCATCGGTGCGGGGGCCAGGTCGGTCCCAGTCACCCTGAGAGGGTGATGCCGTCGGGACTCACCGGCGGCTCACTCTCCGGGACCGGGTTGCGAGACACCTCACGTGGCCCTACCCGCAGCTATGTCTGAGGTGCTCTGTTTCTATTTCGAGAGAAGGCTCGGGCTTCTAGCCCCCGTCAGTAGTCACTGGATGGGGTGGACCTGTTTCCCTGTGCATCTCAGGGGCCGGCGCCGAAGGGCTGGCCTTCCGAAGCGAGCACGAACATACGGCGTGGTCTTGCGGTCTAGGCCCCGGCGAATCTCCTCCTCAAGCCGGTCGAGTTTGTCACGATTATCCACAGCCGAGGATCGGAGGCGCCCGATGTTTAGCTGTGATCCGATTCCAGGGAACGATAATCTTCATGCCAGGGACTTCCATGGAGAGTCATACTCGACATCTGGCGTGTGCGCCGGACGGCCCGATTAAGAGATTTGATGCGGTTGATCCGGCGATGACCATTCTTTGCCGTTCATGACTCAGAGACATTTTCTATCCCCGGGTGGTGCCAGGTTTTATCATACTATGACATCCCGGGAGCGCCTAGTAGATGGAATCCCGGGTTCGATGTCGGCAGCCTACAGGGTGCCTCCCATTGCCAGATATTACGTTTGCCCACGGGCTGCCCGGTGGATTCTAGCGGAATTCCACAGACTATCGTTGGTGGCCTCATCCATCACCTAGAGAGATGGTTTGTTCTCTCGCTCGAGATACCACGACCAGGCCTATACTCTTCCTCCAGCAGCTTTCCGGAATTGCTCCTCGTGGACAATCGTGCCGGACGACTGTTCAGCGGCATTATATGCACGGTAGCGGGGAGCCGTACTCGAGGCTAAATGGATCAGGGATTTTGGTTCAGTCCCTCGGCTCGTCATGGCAAGCGTTGCAGCCGAGGAGAAGGTCCGTAAGCACTGGCTGGTGAAGTTATAACCCTGTTGATGTTGAGGTTGTTGTGCCAGGTCTTAAAGCATCAGTTCCCTAGAGGAGCCACGGCGTAGGCGGCGGCGGAGTTGTCCTCAGTTTTATCCATCAGTGGTCTTTATATATGTCACTCTCCTTTCTTCTGGCCTTAGGAGGGAGGCCGCCAAATATTGCGGGGACACACGAGGGAGTGACGGCTTTGTTCGAGGTGGGAGTGGAGAGGACCTCGGTTCAATTCATCTCCGGTTCTACCTCTACTACTGACTCTTCTTGAGGCTATTTGGCCATCACCTCCATCGCAGGAGCCACCAGAGCACATCCCTGGTACTTCCAGGGATTTCTTGGCTATCTTGGATGCGGTCACAACATTGACCGAGCGGATTGCTTGAGCCGAGGTCACCCTCGCGCAGAATCACGCCATGCTTCTTCATATTCAGAGCCACCTCGGTCTCAGCCCGATCGTGTGAGGCTACTGACCCACTACTCGTGATCGATCGTCGCGGCCTCATGGATGTCTTTGGCGTGGCTGCGGTAAACCCGAGATCCTGACGTCTACACCACCACGGTGAGTAGTCGCCGCCTGCAGCTTTAGATCCAGCACCCCGGTGGAGACACGGTTATACTTTGGTTGGGGAAAAGGATTGATTTGAAGTCATCTATCATATTTTGTTTTGTTTTAGCTTTATCAACTACCTACTTGTTTTGTATAGGACTGTTTAGTATGTATGTATTAGCCAATAGTAGGCAATGATCTTTTTGTTATGATTATTATGTATTGTGTTTAGCTATGTTAAGCTTATACTAGCCACTTTGGTTATATCAAAAGCTTTATAGCAGTATTTACATTTTTTACACTTTTGCAAAACATTTTTGCTCCTATATTTTTGTGTTTCTACTCTTACCTTGAGTTGAAAAATTTAAGCACTGTATGCTACCATAATGCTAGAATAGTTCCATGCATGATTAAGTTTTTGGTTGGTTGAGATTTCAAAGTATTCAACCTTGTTCATCTGCTTTTAGCTAATCACACACAGTGCACATCAGTTTTCATCAATAGGTTAGAAGTTGCATACCTCTTTTTTACTTTACCATAGGCCTTAGATTTGTTTCTGACCATGTAGGTTTATGTTACCCACAAAAGAAGACCAATGAAGTCTTCTAAATGAACAAGAAAAAGAAAGAATAAAAAGAGAATGGAAAGTCGTGACACTTTACCTTGAAACCCAAACACAGTCCGAGGGGTATATGGAAAAAGCCTTTGAAGCCTGGTGCCCGAAGCCAATTGGTTGGGAGTCACCGACTTAGTGCTTGCTACATGGGTGGATGGGTGGAGTTTAGCGAGTTGTAGGTGCTGGATTCTCAAAATCATTTGAAGTTCGGGGTGAAGGCTGAAGAGTTAGTGGTCGATAGATCCTTTTGACTTAATGCCCTAAACCTTAATTGGTTGGGAGTTATCGGTGGACCCCCGTTACATGGACTTTGGTGAAGTCGAGTTTTCAGCATTGAACCTTAGACTACAATCGAAGTACAAAAATAAGAGTGTAATTGAATCTATTTAGGTTGGTGTGAGTTTTTAAGGTCTGGCGGTGGCTTGTGGGTTGGGAGGGAATAGCTTAGCGGCTTATTGGTTGTGGTTACCTAGCAGTTTTGGTGGGATTCGGGTTGACTTCCTTGGAATTAATCTTTATACTGAAACTTATTTCATATGGAAATTGTTCTCTCATGATGGTTTTTTGTATAGGGTCCCAAAATTTTCATAATGGAAGTAAAGAAGCCTCACTTGTACACACACTTTTGAACATACCCTTATTTTGCAAAAGCATAGCTCACTTGTCCTTTGAAATTATTTTTAGCATTGCTAAAGGGGCCCAGCAATGTGTCGGTTGAGGGTGTGATTAGTACCAAAAGTGCTATTTAGGTCCTATTTAATATTATAGGTTTAGTGCTTTATTAACATAATCATATTATTTAAGCGGAGTTGACATGTGTAGGTCCCTTTAGTGCACTACGATTTTCTTTTCGAGGTTGTTTTTGGTAGTTTTACGGGTTTAAACCTTCCTTTGTCTATCAAGCTTGGCATCGAAATTGAGCGAATATATGCCGAATTCGTATGGTTTGTTGGCAATTTCATCAAGCTTGGGATGAAGAAATAATAGGCTGGAAGATGCATAATGCAAGCTAGAGGAACCAGGAAGCAAGCAGGAGGAGAGAGGCAATTTCGCAATCATAGTGAAAATTTCGCAATCATAGCGAAATTTTCGCAATGATAGCGAAATTTTCACAATCATAGCGAAATTTCGCTATGATAGAGAAATTTCGCTTTATAGTGAAATTTTACTACGTATGGCAGAATTTTCGCTATGGGTTTAAATTTTGCTATGATATGTTGCTATAGCGAAATTTCCTGTGCATAGAGAAAATATATTTTTGTGATCCAAACGACTCCTTTTTGATTAATTCCTCTTTTGCCCTCAATGTAATCATACTATTTAGGATAGTTTGATATTTTCGCATGTTTTTGGGGCTATATAAGCCACGTTATGAATATTTTGTAACCTAACTTTCATTTTAACGTAGTTTCATTTACAACCCATTTGTTTTGGTTATTTCCTCTCTTTCTCTCCTCTTTCCCTCATTTTCTAGGATGCCAAAACACACACCCCTTCAGGGATGACAACTCAAAAGGATGTTGATTTAAGCCTCAAAACCTTAAAGAGGAGGGTTGCTAGGTTGGTTGATGTGGGTTTGTAGGTGTTCCTCTGTTTTCATGAAGCAGGTACTACGTATTTGTGTTTCAAACTTTCAAAACTAGGTTAAATGCTATTTAATGTATTTTCTTTGGTCAATACTTATGCTTTAGGGTTCGAGTGTATTCTTATTGCTAGATACCATGACATCATTAGATGTCATTCACGAGCCGAAAGTAGGTTAAATGCTTTATTTTCAGCTAGGGAACATTAAATGCTTAGTAAATGCTATGGTTGAATACGAATGTTACTAAAGGGCTGGTTTTTTAGTTAAACAAAGATCGGTTTTGGAAATGAATTTGTCATTTGCCCTAATGTGAGGAAATAACAGGACTTACCCCTCTGTATCATACCAAACTAGTGACCCCAAGCTTCAAGGTCTTCTTTTTCACAACTTATTTTAAGCCTTTCAGTTAGCTTAGTGACAACAACAACCACACTTTTTATGCAAATCAGAAAATTCAAATGAAAGCCTCACCATTTTGAATCATTATACAAGTCATTTGTAAGACGAAAACCCATCCACGTGTTGATCCTAGGCGCTATCTTTGCGGTAGTTACGCTCTTATTTGATAGGAGCAACAAGTATAAATTTTGTTGATTCGATAACCTTCGCGTAGCGCGAATCGGAGGAGTCGCGACATGAGGGCATTATCTTGGGCTTTTCTTGGTAAATCCACACAGGGCTTTTTGAATTAGGCCCATTCTTTTTAATGATTATAAATAAGACTTTTAGGAAGCATTAAGTAGCTTAGTCTTCGATACCCATAGCGAAATGAGAAGGGACTCAAATCCTTATATTTTAGAGTAGATTTATATTTTCTTTTGTTATTTTATTTTATTTTCTTTTTTTTTGGATCTAAATCCATGACCCCGTGTAGAAATGGAAGAATTTGGATTTTCTTAATACAAATCTTTTCAGAAATTAATGGATTATAGACAAATTTCTGAATTCATTTTTTCTCTGCACATTCTGATTACGGTGGGTGAATCACGTCGATGATGCATTGTTGGTTGTCTACGATGTTAGAAACGCCTTCTCTATATTGGATTCTGAATTAGTTATAGTCTTTTACGCATAATTTGGGAATGAAATGCTTGGATTGGGATTTATTTGATTGATGTTGTTCTTGAACCTATAGGTTCGATGATAGTATGAAATACGGTTCGAGGAGTGTTTCTTGCTCCCCAATTTCGGGAGGCCCTACGTAGCCACGAGAGTTGGAGATTCTTAAGAGCTTGGAGCATTCACTTGTGGGTATGTTAGATTACCATTAATGAACTACTATGCTCTGAAGATTCATTTCGATAAATTCCCTTTTCACTCGCCAATTTGATGTTGGAGGAGCATTGTAATATAAATAATCGGAGATTTTAATCTAAAAGGATTTCCCGACCTCGTGTTAGATGAGATCTCATCAAAGGAAGGGAAAGCATTAGATTTAAAAGGATGAGTCATCAATTAGATGGTAGAAATTTTACGGTAACCACGAGAAAGGGAAGCAAGATCTGCTGATCTTAAGAAATGGGTATGAAGTATTGAAGAAAAATACCCCGAGATCTTGCGAAGCTAAAAAATACAAGTAGGTGATTAATCCTTATCTTTTCAGAAAAGCATAAGGACCCTTAACCGATGAACATGGAGAAATCGATTGCATTGTTGCAAGGCAATCTTGGACAAATCCAAACCCCATCAGTAGAAAGCGGGGGCCATTACATTTTAATCAAATTGGTTGTTTCACGGTATTTCTTGATAGTGTCCATTTCTCACGAAGGAGCGATTAAGTCCGATAGTTTTGTTCTTATTTTTGGTTGGTATCATTTATTTCGATTTTAGTAATGGATTTGCGATTCATTGCCACGGTAGGAGTGATCGAGAATCAACAATATTTGTTCCTATACTCCTCCTCTTGCGGTATGGCGGTCTAGATTGAACACGGATGGGTTTTTCATCCACGAATGATTCGCATTAATGTTTGAAAATGGTGAGACTTTTGTTTTTGGATTTTGGATTTGGTTAAAGCAGGGGGAGTTGGTTGTTCCTTTGGATAAGCGAAATAGCTTAAAGCGAAAGTGTGAAATATAAAGTAACCTTGAAGGCTTGGGTCACTAACTTGATAACATGGGAGTATTAAGAGTGTCCTCCCGGGTTATTACCGCATTAGAGGCTAATTACATATAGTCAAAGCCCAGGCAGGATCTTTGTTTAGCTATAAAACCTAACCCTAGAACCACTCTATTGAGTCAAATCAAATACTAAGCATTCAATGTCCCATTCGGTTTGAAACCTAGCATTTAACCTCACATTTCAATATTTCGTAAATGACATCTAAAGAATGTCGGTGCATCACCATTAAGAATGCAGAACCTAAGCATAATGATGACGAAAGAAGGACGTTAAATGGCAGAACAACCACTAAGTTTGGAAGGTTTGAACCATAAATGCGTGCTGTATCATTTTAAAGCATGAGGACAACCTGCAGAAGCCCCAAAACCAAGCTAGCAACCCTCATCTTCAGAAACTGAGGGGCTTGTGACATCCCTTGAGTTGTCATCCTCGAGGTGTGTTTGGCAGCCTAGAAAATGAGAGAAATAGGAGAGATAAAGAGAGCAAAATAAAACTGGAATGAAAAGGCTGGGGAAGCTTGCATAAATGGAAAGTTAGAGTTACAAAGTTATAGGAGCTTATATGCTTGATGTGTGGAAATGAAAAAATGCCTAAAATATGAAATTACAATAAGGACAAAATGGTAATTAATCAAAGCGTGGTGGTTTGAATCCAAGAAAACATCAAAAACACGGGGCAGCCATTTCGCTATACGGAAGTTCGCAAGCATAGCGAATTTAAGCTATGAAAGCGAAATTCGCTAACATATCGAAAATTACAAGGAATGAGAGTGAGAATTTTGCTATGAGCAGTAATTTTATTTAGCATAAACGAAATTTTGCTAAACTAGCGAGAATTTAGCTAAGCTAGCGAGGAAATTTCGCTAATTGGGCATAAGCGAGAATTTCGTGGGATTGCGGTGTTTTCGCTATGGTTGTAATTCGCAATCAGCGCGAAATTTTCGCGATGCATAGCGAAAATTCTCGTTCACCAATCCTCAGTGTTGCCTCTGCATTGCTTCTGCATAGTTTCTTCATCATTTTGCCTTCAATTTGCTATTCATGACATATCATCACCTGACTTGGGTGAAATCACCACCCGGAGATTCCTCACCAATTAAGCACCAATAAGCCAAACTTCTGACTTAAAGTTCTAACACTGCTGAGAAACTACCGAAACAATCCACCAAAAAAAGCAGATAGGTAGCACTAAGTGGACATGCACTGACAATTGGCTTAATTCATATGATTGTGCGCCAAAAGCGCCATTCTCTTGAATAGGGCTCAAAATAGCACTTTTTGGGCACTAATCACACCCCCCAACCGACACATTGCTAGTCCCTTAGCAATGCTAAAAACAATAAAGGTATGCATGCTGTGCTTTTACAAAAAGTGTATGTTGTTCAAAAAGAGTGTGTACAGATAAACTTTACCTTTAGTATGAAAAATTTAGACCCTGAACGAAAACCGACATGAAAGAACAAAAACCATATAAGAACTAGTTTTAGGGCAACATTGGTTCCAAGGTAGTCAACCTGACCTTCCACCAAAATCTAATTGTTCCTAAGGTAACCCGGCAGACAATTAAATTTAAAGTTATTCCCTCTCCCTGACCTAGCTCTCGCCCATGGCCTTTTTAAAGTACATTGACCAACCCTAAATGAGGACTAGTTACACTCTTATTTATTCCTTAATTGCAGTAGCGAGGCATTGCCAAAGCTTCGACTTCACCAAAGTCAGGTGTAGCGGGGTCCTGGAAGTGACTCGACCCGGTGGGTTGGGGCATCAGCGAGGATCCTTGACCCGCAGGCTCTGCGGGGCTTCACCCCGGACTTGAATGACTTGAGATTAGCACCTGGCACGCTGGCTCGCCCATCCACGGGTGTGAACACTAAGTCGATGACTCTAACCGGTGAAGGTTTAGGGCACCGAGGCTTTAAAGGCTTCGCCATATACCCCTCGGACCGTGTTAGGTTTCAAAGTAGCTTATCACGGCTTTATTTTTCTTTTTCTTCTTTTCTTTTTCTTTTCGCTTTTTTCTTCTTTTGGAAGACTTCATTGGTCTTCATCATGGAGTAACACAAACCCTATTATGAATTAGTCGGCAGTGCAGGCCTGCTTTGCAAGGTGGAAAAGAGGTATATAGCTTCTCTCGACCTATTAGTGCAATCGGGTGTGTAATTAGTGGCTGAATTAGCTAAGAGGAATGTTCAAGGTTAGATATCTTTGGAACTTCAATTGACCAAAAACTAAATCATGCATGGAATTGTTCTATCATTAAGGTATCATACAAGGGCTGATTTTTCAACTAAAGGCAAGAGTAGAAACCTGAAACTATAGCCATAAAAAGCTATTTAAAAATTCAAAATGATTTTTAGCCTTTGCGGGGCATGTATAACTATTAAAACTAAATTCGAAAGTATGAAAATTACCTCTCAACGCGACCAGAGCATGGGAATGAAAAAGTTAGAGGATGGAATAGTACCTCCTTAAACATGGTGGCAGGAGAAGGTTCATCTCCAGATGTTTGATGTTACTGCAGTTGCTAACACAAAGCAAAATCAAATGCCAAACTCTGATTGCTAACAAAAATTTTTAAACAAAAATTTGGTGGCGAGCAATGAGATCGGTGGCCACGGGACAAGCGGGAGCCACCCTTAGCGTGTGGACTATGGGGCTCGAGGAGGGTCGAAAGGAGAATTTCCTCCACTGACCCGATTACTGGCACGCACGACATAGGGCTTCACCCTCTGTCCATTGACTTTGATCACCCTATTATCATTTGGATTGAGTAGGTCCACTGAACCATTGGGGTATGCCTGTTGAACTATGAATGGACCCATCCATCGCGACTTGAGCTTGCTCGAAAATAGATGGAGTTTGGAGTCCGCCTCTGGGAGGACCGGTCCCCACTTGTTCAGGAAATTTTTGCAGTTATCATTTGATCGTACCATTTTTGGATCTTTCCTTTGCAATCTTCGAATTCAAGTAGGCATCATTTAGTATTTCTTCGACTCATTGAGATCAAGGAATCTTTTGACTCGACCATGCCAGATCATGTTGACTTCTTGATTTGCCCACCATGCCTTGTATTGATCTCCTTTGGTGACATGCCTTACCATAGACTAGCAGATGGGGACATTCAGTTGTCTTGAAAGGCGTACGTAGGCCCATGTGAATCGAAGCAATTGATGAATTCGATCTTTCACATTCTTCATTTTACCACCTTCATTAAAATGGTCTTAGCTCTCGGTAGCAAGTTCTACTTGACCACTTGTTTGAGGATGGTGCGGGGTGGCCACTGCGTGTTTCCTACCATATTTGTATGAGGTTTTCAAGCGGTTTGTTATAGAAATTCGAGACCTCCATCGCTAATTATGGCTTTGGTACCCCGAACCTAGAAAAGATGTTTGCTTTCAGAATTTAAAGCACCACCTGTGGTCATTGGTTTTACCGAGAGTTGCTTCAACCCATTTGGACACATAGTCCACTCGCACCAAAATGTATGTATGACCGTAAGATGTAGAGCCCGGTCCCGGCAAATCGATGCCCCAAACATCGAATAGCTTCGACCACTAAAAATTGGGTTCGGGGCATCATATGGCCTTGGCGAGACAATTTCCGAGTCTTTGACATCTATCACATACGGCACATTTGGTGTGCTTCTTTAAACAAGGAAGGCGGTAGAGCCATCTTTGGCACCTTCATTGCTATCTTCTGGGAAGCAAAGTGACCACCACAAGCACTCTCGTGGCAGTGGCTCAAAATTCCCTATTGTTCTTCCTCAGGCACACACTTCCTGATTATCTGATCTGCACAGTATTTAAACAAGAAGTGCTCTTCCCAATAATATGAATGGATCTTAGCAAAGAAATACTTCCTATCCTGTTCTTTCCAATCAGATGGGATTTCTCCTGTTGCGAGGAAATTGGCAATGTGAGCATACCAGGGAGCTTTTTCCAGCTGCATTAGAGACTCTTCAGGAAATTCATCTTCATTAATGGAACTAACATAGGTGTCATGGGCTATCGTTAACCTAGAAAAGATGGTGCCTTGCCCATTCTCTACCCCCTTCTTGTCTTTAATTTGCAGGTTAAATTCTTGAAGCAGAAGAACCCATCGGATAAGTCTTGCTTTGGCATTTTGCTTGGTCAGGAGATATTTTAAAGCCTTCTTGAATTCATATTTCCCTATAGAGTAGGGAATGGTGAAATTTCCAAGGTCCTTCATTTTTGCTCGGAGCTTTTGTTGGATAATTGCATTGCAGGTAGCAGTCAAGTTCACTATTCCCTCCTCAGCTATCTTCCTTTTCTTGTTCAGTATCTCCTTCAGAAATTTTTCATAAATAGGCATTTGGTTGATTACCTCTGCAAATGGGATATTGATTTCTATTTTCTTGAAAATGTCGAGAATCTAAGCGCTCTTACGAAACCTCTTTGGAAATGACCTTTATGGGTATAATTTGGTACTCCTTCCTTGTTTCTGCTCATTACTTCCTTGGTGTTTAGTACGTATTGCTCTTCTCTCCTTCTTTTCAGTCTCTTCTTGTTCTACCTCAGTCTCTTCTTTCCTTTCTTTCCCTTACATTGTTGCTCATGCTCCAGCTAACTTAGCCCCGGGTGCTCTCTGATCTAGTTCCGGGTGTTTGGGATATTACTGCTTTCTGATTTGGCATATTCGGGGCGGTTACCCTACTTGTGTCTCGAGTTTTTTCAATGAGGCGCTTGTATTCTTACGAAATACTTGAGTGTAATCGAGACTTAAGCTTCCCGGGTCGAGCCGGTTTTGTTCATGTGGAAGTGTATAAGCCTCTTGTTGTCCCGTAAGGCGCAACATTTGAAATTTCTTCGTCGTTGAGTCACCTCCTTTGACCACGATATTCATTTACGCCTTCACCCCCTTGATGTGGCTCTTTGCCGGACCTTGGTGACTCTTGATATCCACATTGAGGATTGTCCGTACCTTGGGCCTTGTAATGCCCCTCCACCATATGAGAAATTCTCATGGTTCCTCAGTGTTGGACTGTAGTGTGTTGGCAGGTTAGGATTTGGCTTGAAATGGTAATTTCTTGGTTCATTCATGTACTTAGCCTCCTCATCACCATAGAATCCTTCTTCTATTAGTACTTAGCGCTTCTAACTCTCATGCATTCTCTTTCCACTGCTCCTATTTCATGAGCAGTGTGCATTTTTATTTCCTGTTTGTCCATCCTGTGCATGATGGCATCTAACTTTGCCTCCATGGCTGTCATTTTACTTTGCTCCATGACCCCTTATCCTCTGCTATTAGCCCTTAACTCAGATGGAGCTTTCATATTGCATTTGGCAGGTCTTACATCGGATCTCTAGCCTCTTGATACTTTTCTTTTAAATGCTCCACATCATGAAGCATCGATAATGCCTTTAGATGTATCATTTAAGGCATGATACACTATATCCATATGGGTTTTTAAATCAATTCCATGCATAGGGCACCTCTTCAGCAACCTCTTGAATCTCTCCCAAGTTATATATAGGCTCTCATCTTCACACTTGTTGGAACATTATCCTTCTTACTCTCTGAGGTGAGAGATGGGGGGAAAGAACACACTTAAGAGGCAATGGCCCTACCAACTCTTCCCAAGTGATTAATGTTCATAGACCAAAAGATATACACCCAATTTATGACATCATTACCAAAGGACTATTATCTAATCCCCGACAACGGCACCAAAAACTTGTTAAGTAACCAAATGATGTATATGTGAAAATATGGTCAAGGGAGTGAATGTGGTAAATACTCAAAAACTAATTTAAAACAAAAGTAAGTATACTCAAAAACTAAAATGAAAAGTATTACCAACACTCAACCCCTTTCGCGAGTGCACGGGTCATACAGTAAAAGTGGACTGCAGAATTAGGATATCGTACCCACCGAGTTGGAGGTTCTCTCTAATTGGAATTTAGTCACCGTTACAAGGGCTCTTCACTGTTAAATGATCAATGGATGTGGAGACAAAAATCAATTTAATTGAAATAAAACTGATTTAAAATATAATCCACAAAATCTACGAATAAATGACTACTTAATTAAAGGTATGAAGAGAGTCACTAGGGATGGGGATAATTATTTACAAAGCAGTTTGCATTTCCTTAAAAGTGCAACATTTGTGAGTTGAATGCTAGATTTGTCCAAGAGCAATGTAGTATAGCTTGGATTTCTCCATACACCATACATTTCCCTAGTTAGAGATCCATATTCCTTTTCAGAGCAAATGGGTTTAAATAGCTACTAGTAAAATTTGGCACTCTTTAAGATTTGATTGTTTTTCTTTTTCAATACATCACGACCATTTCTTAGGACTGAAGAATTCTTGCTCCCATGAACGGGATGTACAAGCCTTCTCGATGTAATTGGTATCTCGTCCTTCAAATCTAATAAAATTTTCTATCTCCTTGATTAGATCTTTGCTAACACGGGAAGCGAAGATCCTTTCATCGAGACTAAGGAGAGGAAACCTCACGATCCAATAAGGTGATACATCATCTAATTAATCCTCACACCCATGAGTGATTAGTGATCTATCAAAATAATTTTCAAAGTTCATTAGTTCCAAGATATTAGTCTAACATACCACGAGATTCTGGCTCTTTACTCTCTGAGAATCTCCATCTACGTGTCACTCAGAGGGCCTCACGGAAATCGAGCAAAGATCTGACTCTTTTTGGAGTATAAGCTACTAATATTGTTTAATTCATTATATGAATAATACCAATTATATAAATTTAGTTTTCAAACCCACAAAATAAGCGAAAAGCGAAAATCTGAATGCTCGACAATTAATCCCCACTACAGGGTGTTTAATGTTCCATTCTTGGATTCAGTCATCACTAATCAAACAAAAGTAAGAAAATGAAGAAAGAAAACAAGAGAAAGAAGAAAAACCCGATTTGAACTTCAATCTTCTCCTCTTGATAAAGAAGTGAATATCTAAGGAAATACAGCAGAAATCTCTTCAATAAATAAAAATCTTGCTCCTAAAACTACTCTAAGATCTATTAAAAATAAAAAATCTGCTTGCACTTAAAAAACTAAGAAAATGGACTGTTTAGAGAGAGAAAACCCACGAGAGAGAGAAAATCCAGATTTTTAGCTTCAATCTTTCTTTGAACCTTAGTGAAATTTGAATCTCTGTTATACAGAACTGAAATATCTTCAATAAAAATACAAATATGCTCTAAAACTACTCTAAAATCTAAAAGAAATAAAAATCTCCAGAAAAACTAGAAAATGGGCGTCTAGAAACCCCATGAGAGAGGCTCTCAATCTTCGCTTGCCTCTTTACCTAAAAGCAAGTATATATATGGTCTGAGGTGAAATAGGCAGAAATTAGGTCAAAATATCAATTTTCGGCCTTTTTTTTAGAGTTCTGCGTGTTTACGTCATAACACGGGTTTTCTACTCAGCGACACCATTTTACGTGGCGACACCATTTCCTTTAGCGACACCATTTTCTCAATCACGACACCATTTTACGTCACCAGCACCATTTCTGTCGCGACACCACTTTAATCACGACACCGTTTCTGATGCGACAAATTTTCTAGGCAGTGTGGTTTCTTTCTAACTTGTCGAGGCCATAGCGCTGCTTTGTTTTAACTTCCGGTTTAGGCGTGTAATTGCTGATTAGGAAACTCTGAATGTGAATGCAGGCATGATGGAAATTGACTATTAAATGTTCCAGATGGTACAGAAAAAGTGTCTTTCTCAGTAGCCTTATTTGTGAGACTCGGTTGACTCTTCTTTGAAATATGACCTTGCTCATTTCTTGCCAAATCACTTGCTTTTCATCAATAATCCTACAAAACCAAGTTTAGAAATTTTGGGTTTACAGAATATGAATATTAATGCACAAAATAGCATGTGAAATGAACAAGCATATATGAGTTTGCACTCGTAAACACCCCAAACTTGAAGTTTGCTTGTCCTCAAGCAAAAGAAAGAAGTTTCTTGATCCCAAACGATGAAAGAAGAGTTCATTTCACCTTTTATTTAACCAAACCAGAGTATTGACTTTTCACTGAGGGTATGTGATATGTCATAAAAACACCCTTACAAGGAATATAGAAAATATGATCAAGATAATTTATTTATTTTACTAATTAGATTAATCTCATAATAGACAAATTTAGATCATGGTTCTCACTAGTGTATGTGTGTGTGAAGTCTTTCCTCTATCCAAACAATTGCAAGCTAGATGAGTTTATGAGGTGAGTTAAGTGCGCGGATCTCTAGATAATTTATTTAGGTTCCATAGGCTTGTTGTTCTTATCACTCTCATTTAATGTAATTTTAATCTCAGATCAAATGAGATCTTTATAAGCTTGTAATGTAAGGCTTTGGGTAAGGGAATTGGTGAGAGTAAATATTTAGGCTAAAACTTACTTTGAACACATATTTTCTGCATTGACATCCTGCTCCATCTGGTTTTTACCATCGGCATAGGCACTCTCGGCACCCACAAATCTGTTGGTCATCATGCCATACTCTCTCATTATCACTTTTACTAAATTACACATTCCTTCAACAAACACCAAAAGCCTTTTTCTTTAAGACAAGGCTATTAGAGTGGTGCAATATCAAACCCCTTAAGCTTTCTACCAACCCTTGTGAGCTTTAAATCGATAGCTCAGACCAATTGTATAGGGTGCTAGGTGTTGAGACACCCCTTAGGATTACTTGCTCTATGGAGGAAGGCTGAGGCTAGACTCTCCTCCTTGACTTTTATTGTATTTTGCTTCTTTTACATGATATTTTCTGTTTTTTCAGCACACTCGTTTCAAGCAATTTGGAGTTATTTTCCATGGAAAGCCGTTACTAAGCTTATCTTCACCACATTTCTCAATTATGTTAAAATCACTCTCATGTTATAAGTTGAGTTTGGTTCTTTATTGAGATATAGTGATGTATAGGAAGGTTATTGACTTCCAAACTTGGTTCTTTATAAAGCAAATTTTGAAACCTCTTTAGGCTCAACATCTTAGGTACTGAGAATATGCATATGTAATAGGATTAACGAATACCCTGATCTTTCCAATGATGGCACATAATATTTCTCAATTGTTGTGTTGCCTATGATTTAGCCTCCAGTGATAATAGAAACCAGAGTTCTAGAACCTATGAGATCAAAATTATATGTTCTCATAATAAGAGCGCCTTCTCTCTTGAAACCAGCGCATTTTCAAGGTACTTAGTGACCACGTGCATGGATTTTGAGAAACGACTCGTAACTATTAAGAGATAACTCATTAAAGCATTAAGTCCTATTATCTCTAATATTGTCCCATATCCCAGGGTTCATTGATGGTTCTTATTGGCATGCAGCTAACTCCAAGCAAAACTAAATTAACTCAATAAACTCTAACTAAAAAATATACCAAACTAAGATGTAAGTTAGGAAGCATCAAACAAAGTCATTCCGGCACCCGAGAAAATTTCATCCTCAAAGTTGCCATTTGCAGCATTTGAAAGTGTGACATGATAAACTAACAAAACAAAACACTGCCTGACTTTAAAAAGTTGACGACAATAAATGTCTAGCAATGAGCAAAAGGAAACCAATAGAGTAATAAAAGAGAGTTGAGAAAGTAGACCCTTGTAGTGCTTAGCCACTTTGAATAGGAACCTTGATGATTTTCGGACATTGACATTGGTGTACTACCCCTTGATACACTCTTTTGCTTCTTTGGAGTCCATAAGTGACTTTGTATTTCTGATATAGTGTCACCCAGCACCTTCACCCTCAAATGAGTGAGTTTGATTCTTCAAAACCTCAGCTTCAATACCGTACAAAATCCTTTGTACAATCAACAATGATCCTAAAGAACCAAAACAGCAACCAAGCACAAAAATTTTCTTCCATTGTAACTCCTCTTTGATGCTTGGGACGTGGATGGAAAATTGGGGTTCAACAAGGCTAAGTTTGTGGGTTTGTGATGGGTTTTGAAGCTTGAAGATGATGAAGATGGTTAGGGAGGGAATGTGAGTTTAGGATTTGAGTGGATGGGAGAATTTGAAAGTGGTTAGAAGTTATAAGGGTTGGAGGGGAAAGTATGGCAAAGATAGGTAAGTAGGAAGAAAGAAAAGTGGGTTTAAAGGGTTAAAAGCCTGCATTTTCGTGACCCATTAGTCTTTGGTCACGTCAACTGATCTGTAGCACCCTTGTTTTTATCCAACTTGTTATACTCATATCTCCTTCATTTGAGCTTGGAATTGGATGTGTAAGGACTCGTTGGAAAGATTTTTCAATGTAGAATGTGCTCATGGGCTGAGGTGAACCATTTGGAGCCTCAATCAATACAGAAAATTAGAATGTTCAATTATATGAATAATACCAATTATATAAATTTAGTTTTCAAACCCACAAAATAACTGAAAAACTGAAAATCTGAATGTTCAACAATTAATCCCCACCTCTAGAGGGTGTTTAATGTTCCATTACTAGATTCCAATCATCTGTGTGAACAAAAAGTAGAAAATGAAGAAAGAAATCAGAGAAAGAAGAAAAACCAGTTTGAGCTTCAATCTTCTCCTCATGATAAAGAAATTGAATATGCGGATGCAAACACAAAAATCTCTCCAATAGAAATAAAAATGCGCTCACAAAAACTACTCTAAGATCTATTAAAAATAAAAATCTGCAGTAAACTAAGAAAATGGAAATTTGTTTAGAGAGAAAACCACGAGAGAGAAAATCCAGATTTTTAGGTTCAATCTTTCTTTGAACCTTAGTGAAATATGAATCTCTGTTATACAACACTGAAATATCTTCAATAAAAATACAAATCTGCTCTAAAACTACTCTAAAATCTAAAAGAAATAAAAATCTCTGAAGAAAAAGCTTGAAAAAAATGGGCGATCTAGGAGAGAAGCCCGTAGAGAGAGGCTCTCGATCTTACGCACCTCTTTTACCTAAAAGCAGGTATATATATATGGTCCTAGGGTGAAATGGCTTGAAATTAGGTCAAAATATCAAATTTCGGCCTTTTGGGTTTACGCGGCCGTTTGCGGGTGGCGACCGCAGTTACGCCGGCGACACCATTTTAATAGCGACACCATTTCCTGTCGCGACACCATTTCCTGTCGCGACAAATTTTTTGGACAGCAACTGGTTTTTCTTTTCTAACTTGTCGGGGCCATAACTTCTTTGTTTTGCTTCAGTTTGGGCGTCGTGAGTACTCACAAGTTGGAAGATTTCTTTGAATGTAGAAATCTCGACCATGAGGAATTTGAACCATTTGATTTTCCAGATGGTCTGAGAAAAATTAATCTTCTCGGTAGCGTTGTTAGACTCTTCTTTTGGAAATATATTATTGCTCATTTCTTGCCAAATCACTTGCTTTTCATCAATAATCCTACAAACGAGGGTTTAGAGAAATTTTATGAGTTTTACATGAATATGGATATTAAATGCACAAAATAGCATATGAAATGAACTCAAAACATAGATGAGTTTTGCACTCATCAATTAGTACCCAAAAAGTGCTATTTTGAGTCCTATTCAATATAGGTTTTGAGTGCTTTTTGCGTTCTAATCATGTAAATTAAGCCAATTGGCATGTGCAGGTCTATTATTTAGTGCTAACGATTTGGTTGAGGTTGTTTTGGTGGTTGCGAGTTTGAGAACAGGTTAGCAAGCAGGTTCGTATTGAGGAGTCTTTGAATGCGAGATTTCTCGGTGATTTCATTACCCCAAAATGAAGAAATGTAAAGTGGAAGTGATGAATTAGAAGCTGAACTGGATGCAGAGGCAATGCAGGAGGCAGCAGGAGGAAAAAATGATTTTCGCTATGCATTGCGAAAATTTCTCAAGGATTGCGAAAATTTCACAACCATAGCGAAAATTTCGCAATCCCAGCGAAATTTTCGCTATGCTGTACCCAAGCTAAGCTAGCGAAATTCACTATCATAGAAATTTAGCTATCATAATTAGAAAGTTCACGTGCGTAAGCGAAAATTTGAATTACTTCTTTACCTTGTATTTTCTCTACTTGATAGCGAAATTTGCTATCATGGCCTTCGTATGATAGCGAAATTCCTTTGCGCCAAGCGAAAATCATTTCCACGTGTTTTGATTCAACGACCTCGTTTGTATAATTCCCATTTGTCCCTATTGTAATCATGTATTTTAGGTATTTTTGGTATTTCACACAATTGGGTTTGGCTATATAAGCCACCTTATAACTTTGTAACCCTAACTTTATTTTTATTTCCAAGCTTTCTGGCTGGTTTGGATTACATTTGCTCTCTTATCTCTCTTCTTTCTCTCATTTTCTTGGGTGCGAGCCACCCTTTGAGGATGACAACTCAAGGGGATGCTTGGTTCAAGCCTCGAAGCCTTGAAGAGGAGGTTCTTAAGCAGTTGTTGGTGGTTTAGCCGATTATCGTCACTTTAAATGAAGCAGATGTTGTATTTATGGTTCCAAACTTTCCAAACTTAAGGTTTTAATGCTATTTAATGTCTTTCCTTTAGTCAATACTTGTCATGCTTTAGGGTTCGAGTGCATTCTTAATGGTAGATACTAACGACATTCTTAGATGTCATTCTGAGCCATTGAAGTGAGGTTAAATGCTATGTTTTCAAACTGACTGGAACATTGAATGCTCAGTATAGGTTTGAACTCAAATAGGAGTGTTTTTAGGGTTAGCTTTTATAGCTAAACAAAGATCCGGTTCTGGCTTTGACTATATGTCATTTGCCACCCAATGCGAGAAATAACAGAGACCTTTAATAACCCCATTTTATCAAGCTAGTGACCCAGCCTTCAAAGGTCACATTTCACACTTTCATTTAAGCCATTCAGATTAACCATTGAACAACAAATCTCCCTGTTTTTACGAATCCAAATCCAAATAAAGAAGTCTCACCATTTTCGAAACATGATCACGAATGATTCGGTAGGATGAAAACCCGTCCCGTGTTCGACCACTGAACCCTTTATCGTAGTGAGCTTGACTACGCGGTGGGAGGAATATAGGATACAGAATTTTGTTGATTCAGTCACCCTCGTGGCAGTCACCCAAAGTATCAAGCGAACCATATGGTAATGATTCATACCATGTAGGTACGCTATATCTCTTAAAGAAAATGGGAAGAATCACGACTTTATCATCTCACGGCCTCACGCCAAATAGACCATAAGACATACACCAATTTATGACATCGTACCCAAGGACTATTATCCCTGAAATCCCGAGCAATGGCGCTACAAAACTTGTAAAGACCAAAGATATACGCAATTTTATGACATCATTACCAAGGACTATTATCTAATCCCAGTAGCAGTCCAAAACTTGTAAGAGACCATAATGATGTATATGTGAAAATATGCTGGCCAAAGGGAGTGAAGATGTGGTAAATACTCAAAAACTAATTTGAAACAAGTAAGTGTACTCAAAGAAAGCTGAAATGAAGCGTATTACTAACACTCAGCCTTTCATAGTACTACAGGTCATACAAGTAATAAAGTGGACTCTGGAGTCGGGATATCGTACCCGCAGAAAGTTGAGTTCTCTCTAATTGGAATTTGATCATATTTAGATTACAAGGGCTCTTTTACTAAGCCCCAGGCCAAGTAGGATGTCGAATAAAAGTCAATTTAATTAAACAAAAACTGATTTAAAACTAATCTAAAAATCACACCAAATAAACAACTACTTAGTTCTAAAAGGTATGAAGAGAGTCACTAAAGTTGGGGATAATTATTTACAAAGCAGGTTGCATTTCGCTGAAATTTTAACATTTTGTGAGATTGAATGCTAGATTTGTCGAGAGCAATGTAGTATAAACACAGTTTCTCTTACCATAGAAATTTCATAGTTAAGTCCACTTGTTACCTTTTCGGGACAGTCAGGTCTAAATAAGCTACTTATAAGTGGCACTCTTGGAGTGCAGATTGTTTCTTTTCATGCTTCACAACCATTTCTTGGGAATTTGAGATTCTTGCTCCCATGACGGGATATTGGCCTTCTCGATATGGTGGTATCTCTATCCTTCAAATCTAATAAAATTTTCTATCTAGTGATTAGATCTTTGTAACACGGGGGCAAGATCCTTTCATGAGACTAAGGAGGAAACCTCGATCAACTAGTGATACATCATCTGAGGTTAATCCTCACTCATGAGTGAGTTAGTGATCTATCAAGTAATTTTCAAAGTTCATTAGTTCCAAGATGTGAATGCAACAGCTCTTACCCACAAGATTAAATCTTTACTCTCGGAATCTCCATCTGTATTAAGCTCGGAGGGCCTCTTGAAATCGAGCAAGATAAATCCTTTTTTGGGTATAAGCTACTAATATTGAGCAATTCATTATATGAATAATACCAGTCTCATAAGTTCAGTTTTCAAACCCACAATATTGAAAAAACTGAAAATTTGGAATGTTCAACAATTGTCCCACCTCTGGGTGTTTATGTTCCATTACTAGATTCCAATCATCAATCAAACAAAAAGTAAGAAAGAATGAAGAAAGAAATCAAGAGAAAGAAGAGAAAAACCCGATTTGAGCTAATCTTCTCCTCATGATAAGAAAGAAGTAGAATATCAAAGTACGACCGCAAAATCTCTAATAAAAATAAAAATATGCTTTCTAGAAACTTCTCTGAATCTGTAAAAATAAAAAATCTCTGACAAAAACTAAGAAAATGGGGTACGTTTAGAGAAAAGCCATGAGAGAGAGAGAAAATCAGATTTTATTCAAATCTTTCTTTGAACCTTAATTTAGAAATCTGGACCTACGATATCACATTGAGTATCTTCATTAAAAATACAAATCTTCTCTAAAGCTATATAAAATCTAAAGAAGTAAAAATCTCGAAAAGCTGAAAAAATGGGCGATCACAGAGAAACTCAGTGAGAGGCCTCTCAAAATCTTCAGCTTACTCTTTACCTAAAAAGCGAATATATATGGTCCTAGGGTGAAATGGAGCGGTAGGTCAAAATATCAATTTTCGGCCTTTTGTTTCTATAGCGCGTTTATGGTCACGACACGGGTTTTTATGTCAGGCACCATTTCTGTCAGCGACATATTTTGTCTGCCTTTGTTTCTATCGCGACACCATTTCTTGTCGCGACACCATTTCTTGTCACGACACCATTTCCTGTCGCGGCACCATTTTCTGTCACGACACCATTTCGCAAGCTGCGACGAAATTTCTGAATTTTGTTGAGTTTTTCTTCTCTCTAACTTGTCGGGGTCATAACTGCCGTTTTAACTCAGTTTGGGCGTGTGAGGCACTAGGTTGGAAACTCTTTGAATGTAGAATGCAGCCGCGAGAGAATGTGAATCATTTGATGTTCGAGATGTTCATAGAAAAATTAATCTTCTCGATGGCCTTGTTGTGAGACTCTGGTTAAACCTATTCTTTTGGAAATATATTTTGCTCCATTTCTTACTTGTCGCCTTTTCATCAATAATCCCTCTAGAAACCAAGTTTGAAATTTTGTAGGTTTTATGAATATGGATATTAAATGCTAAAATAGCATCGAAATGAACTCAAAGCATAGATGAGTTTTCATCAAACACCCCCAAACGAGTTTTTGCTTGTCCTCAACGTGAAAAGAAAAAGATTGCTTGTCCCCGAGCAAATGAAGAAGAAGGAATTCATTTCACCTTTTATTTAACTAGCCAGGAGTAATCAAGCTTTGCAAAGGGGTATGTGATATGTGTGCCTCAGAATCACCCTTACAAGGAATATAGAAAATATGATCAAGATAATTTATTCATTTTACTAGTGAATTAATCTCATAATAGACAAATTTAGATCATGGTTCTCACTGGAGTGTGTGTGTGTAATGGTCTTCCTCTATCCAAACAATTTGCAAGCTAGATGAGTTTATGAGGAGTTTAGATAAGTATGCGGATCTCCTAGATCAATTATTTAGTTCCCATAGGCTTGTTTGTTCTATCCTCTCCCACTAATGCTTAAGGGCACACACAACTCTCAAGATCGAAGTAGGTCTTTATAAGCTTGTAATGTAAGGCTTGGGTAAGGGGTAGTTGAGTAGTCATTTTAAACTAAAACTTACCCCGAACATACATATTTTCTGCGTTAATGGCTCTATCATCCTGGTTTTTACCATCGGCATAGTGACACTCAAACACCCCAAATACGTTTAGGTGCATCCTTCGCCTCCTCATATCACTTTTCTTCACAAATTCTGCATTCTTTCAACAAACACGAAGCCTTTTCTTTAAGACAAGGTTATTAGAGTGGTGCAATGTCGAAAACCCCCTTAAGCTTTCTATAGCCCTTGAGAGCTTTAAATCAATAACTCCCAGACCAATTGGCCTTAGGGTACTAGGTGTTTAGACACCCCTTAGGATTTACTTGCTCTAGGGAAGGAAGGCTCTGAGCTAGACTCCTCCTCCTTGACTTTTATTGTATTTTGCTTCTTTTACACTTGATATTTTTACGGGTTTTTTTTTTTCAACTTTACTCACATTTTCAACCAATTTGGAGTTATTTTCCTTAGGAAAAATAACTCCCCCAATACTCTTCACCACATTTTCTCGATTATGTTCAAATCCTCATGTTATGGGTGAAGAGTTTGGTTTCTTTATTGAGGGATAGTGATGTATAGGAAGGTTATTGGCTTCAAACTTGGTTCTTTTTATAAACCGGAGATTTTTAGTGCAGGCTCGACATCTTGGTAGAGGAATATGCATATGCATATTAATAGGAGTTAATGAAAGACACAATCTCTTTTAATGATGGCTATATCATTTCTCGGTGTTGTTGTGTTGCCCTATGATTTTAGCCTCAAGTGATAATAGAACAAGTTCTAGAACCTATGGAGATCAAATTAGATGGATTCTCATAGCCTTCTCTAGCTTAAGCAAAAGCGTTTTCAAGGGTACTTAGTGACCACGTGCATGGATTTTGAGAAACCCGATGACTAAATAGCCTATTAAAAGAGATAGCTCATTAGCATTAAGTCCTATTATCTCTAATATTGTCCATATCCCAAGGGTTCATTGATGAAGTTTCTTGTGGCATCTGGCCTTTCCAAGCAAAACTCAATTAACTCAATAAACTCTAACTAAAAAAATATATACCAAACTAAGATGTAAAGTTAGGAGAAGCATCAAACAAAGTCATTATCAGAAAAGCACGGAAAAATTTCATCCCTCAAAGTTGTCATGTGCAACATGTGGGGTGTGACATGATAAACTAACCAAAAATAAACACCCCTAAGCTTTGAGATGAACATTGTCCTAAATGTCTAGCAATGAGCAAAAGGAAGCAATAAAGTAAAAGGGTAATAAAGAGAGTTGGGAAAAGTGAACTCCCCTTTGTAGTCTTGGCCACTTTGAATAGGAACCTTGATGATTTTCAGACATTGACATTGGTGTACTACCCCTTGATACACTCTTTTGCTTCTTTGGAGTCATGAAAGTGGCTTTGGCATTTTCTCAAACACTTGGTGTGCACCAACTTCCTTCACTCAAATGGTGAGTTTTGATTTCTTCAAAACCTCTCTTCAATACATGCAAATCACTCCACAATCAACAATGATCCACAAAGGGCAAAACAAACAACCAAGCACAAAAATTTTCTTCCATTCTTAACTCCTCGCTGATGCTTGGAATGATGGATTGAGAATTGGGTTCAGCGCAAAAAGATAAGTTTGTGGGTTTGTGATGGGTTTTGAAGCTTGAAGATGATGAAGATGGATTTGGGAGGAATGTGATTTAGGATTTGAGTTGGGAGAAGAATTTAAAAGTGGTTAGAAGTTATAAGGGTTGGAGGGAAAGAGTATGGCAAGATAGAGTATAAAGTAGGAAGAAGAAAAATGGGTTTTAAAGGGTTAAAAAGCCTCTGTTTCGTGACTGTGGTGTTGGTCACGTCAGCAATTCTGCTTAGCACCCCTGTTTTTTATCCAACTTGTTATGCTCGTATCTCCTTCAGATTTTTGAGCTCGAGGTGGATGTGTAAGGACTCGTTGGAAGAAGCCTTTTCAGTAGCCAGAAGTGTGCTCATGGGCTGAGGTGAACATTTAGACCTCCAATAAATACAGAAAAATCAGAATGTTCAATGCTGTCTAGTGTGAAGATTTCTTGACTCCTTAGGTTCTCCTTGCTTTGTCTCTTGCCCATATCACTTGCTATCCTTCAAAAGTCCTTCATGCTCTCAAAATTCCTCCAATAGAAACCCTTAATGCTTTCATTCATGCTTAAACTGATCTCTTGTCTTCAATTTTCCTCAAGCATGATCATGAACCTTTCAACTTTATATTTCAGTTCAATTTGGTTCTTTTCATCTCAAAAACCTGAAATTTTATGAACATCTCCACTCCATTTTTTTTTCACACTTCAAGCACTATAATTACATCAACCACTTTCCAACTTCTTGCCTTCACTCTTGCAAACTAGTCATGACAACATGTTGAGCTTCAAACTTATCTTATTCTGAAAACACTAACAGAAGTTAAAGCAGTGTTGGGTACCATCGGTGATAAAAAAAAAACAGCGACAAATAAAATAACTTAAAAATAGAAAAATAAAGAGAATGGATAGAATCCTTATTACTTAGCTTAGGTTGCCTCCCGAAGCTGCTCTGTTTTAGAGTCGGCTAGACTCATTGGAAAAGTACTAGTGCTTCCATTTGGCCAATCATCCAGCTTGGACAACACTTCCTCTTCATAACCATTCAGCTCGAGGATGATTTCTTCTAGAATTTGAATGGGAAAAGAAACTCAAAATCCCCTTTAATTATGGCTGGTGGTTCAGCCACAATTTCTTCAAAACAGTCCCCTCTATGTGATGTAGATGTAAACACATTTATGCTTAAGGGGGATTGTTCAAACTTGTGCCCTTTTGATTAAAGCAAGCTACGTAATTTTCTCTCGCATGGCTCTTTCGTCCAAAGGTAATGGTCAGCGAAGATCAACTTTGCTTTCTCCTCACCCACAAGCAAGGCGAGCTCCCTGTTGATGTCAATCCATGCTTGGCTTGAGGAAAGAAGTGTTCCTTAGTATATGAGAATTTTGTAGATCCTTCAATGCCCCAAGTCACAAAATCTATGTGTGGAAGGTAAATGTGTCAATCTTCAATTAAAATAAGTTTTCAATAGCCATTACTTGACTTACTTCTTCAAATTTCAGTTTATCCAATAATGACTCTTCATCATCTAAGTTGTTTAAGAGTGCCTTGTTCTCAATTTCCAGCTCATTTTCACTTTCTTTCACAGATTTCGTGATAGGAAATTTCGCACACCGCTCAAAGCCGAAAGATCAACGCATTCATTGAGATTTGACAAAGTGTTACTAGGAGAGGTCCTAGAGAATTTTCCTTGAATGCTCGACCAAGTGTCCTATTTGGAGCTTCATTTTTCAATCTAGCACTAGTGTTGACTGAAGGCATCTAAATCTGAAATTTCTGCTCATGAAGATTAATCATCTTCTTGTTCCCTCCATGTCGAAAAATCTGCTCCTTAACAGGAGACAACTCTTCCTCTTGAAATGTGGGATTTGAACTCCTGATAAGGCAATTCCTGTTCCATGAGTGAGTCATTGTTAATTCTTCGTCCAATTGGATGAAGAAGTAGTCTGCTTGGCTTCTATGTAGGCAAATCTATCTTCTATTGAATGTCTCCATGTTACTCACCAACAAATAAGAAGAAAAACAAAAGAAAATAAAGTCGAAAAGAATAAAAAAAAATTAACTAAGAAACACCACAACCAAAAGATAAAAATAAAAAATAAAATTTGCCTAAATTAGCAAATTAATTGCTCTTCAAAAATGTCAACTTCCAACGGCAGTCGAACCACGCCAATCCTCGGCAACGGCGCCAAAAACTTGTAAATAGACCATAAGACATACATCAATTTATGACATCATTACCCAAGGACTATTATCTAATCCCCGGCAACGGCGCCAAAAACTTGTAAAGACCAAAAGATATACACCAATTTCTGACATCATTACCAAAGGACACATCTCATCTACCTTCACCGATTCGCCATCCTAAGAAATCTACCCAGCTCGTTTGGGTCTTCTCAAAGGGGTGACCATGAACTGGCGTCGCACCATTGTTATCAAAGCCTGGCTTTAGTTCGAAGTTATTTGCATCCACAAAGAGGGTCAGCTCCCGATTGCGTATCATTATTCCCGAATGGATAGCCTCCCATAAATCCTCCATCGCGGTCGCACAGACGCCTTCCGGGCCGTCCCTATTCCTCCTGGTCCCGGGTCATGTCTCTCATCCGCCATAGCCATCCGCTCTTTAGTCTTTCTAAGCTTCCGAGTGTTCTTTCCACTAAGACCGTTGGAAACAGTCGAATCCTGCTTAATAAAGGATTTCCGAAATCAAAACACACTCGACAATGGGGGATTAGTCAAACTAAACAAAATATTTTCAACATGGCTTGTTAAAGATCGCTGGTAGATGTACTCCATTAAGCTGAAAAGCTATTTTGTTCTTTTCTTTTATAAATGTCCAAATTAGCATTTCCTCTTGTTAGAATATTGATCTATTTAATTCTTTTCAACCCTGTGCAATCCAAGCATTCATAAAGATTGTCATTCCTTTATATAGAATTAAAAAAACCCTCAAATTCACATAGTTGTAAGAGCCTTACATTTCTCGCGCATCCATGTAACTTTGGATAAATTTGCTTAATAAAATATTTCTTTCCGAAGGTTCATGATTTAAAAATAAGGGTTTAGTCTATAACATTGCAATTGCACAGGTCATACAAGTAGTAAATCTGAATGTAAGTCCAGGTATCATTCCCATAGAGATTGGTACGAATTAAAGATCAACTACCCAAACTACTAAACTTCCATCCTATTTGGACTAAAAACTCAAAATGGAAGTTGTATCTAGAAAAATGAAGGCTCTAGACTATTAACTACTGTTTAACTAAGCTAAAACAAATTAAATGACTAAAAATAAATTGTAACTAAAATACTGGACTGAATCAGTTTCCTATGAGAAACGAAAACTATCAATGAATTACAATGAAACAGTTAATTCCTACACTAAAATTCATTGCCTCGTTTTGTGTATAATGATTTGTCCATGATTTCCTAAATTTTGGAATCGATTTCTCCATATCTATCGGGCTGATACCCTTTGCTTCTCTCGAAGACAAGATCAAACCACTTACCAGATTCCCAATCCTCTTGCAAGATCTCGAGTATTTTTCTTCTCAATACTACAACGCCTTCTTGCTGACAGCTACACCTTTGCATTTCCTTTCTCGTGGATTTTCGCAGCTTTTACCACTTAAAAGGTGGCTCAACCTCCAGATCTATCAGGTCGTTTCTTTTCCCTTGATTAGATCTCAGTTAACACAGGGTTAAGAACTTGCCTTTAGATTAAGGTGAACTCTCTGATCATTTATATGGTTAAATACTCCCCTCCAACTTCAATTATGAGCGAATAGGGGATTTATCAAAATGAACTTTCAAAGCTCAACAGTTCATCAATGGTAGTCTAGCATACCCGTAAAAGAATGCTCGCCTCGTGAATTGCCTATGTGTCACGCTGTAGGGCATCCCGATATCGAGCAAGATACATTCCTTCAACTGGTATTCGGTACTACTATTGGGAACTTATCAATTCAAAACGACACCAAATAAGTAAATCCGAACCCAAATAAGTTCTCCAAATTTATGCAGAAAAGACTGTAACTAAATGTAAATCAACCAGCCAGAAAGCCGTGACTCCGACATCGCATTGCGAATTAAGAAATGGAGTACCGATCACGTATAACCACTGTAATTGCAATAAAACTGAGAATAAATGAATTCCATAAATTTGTCTAGATTTCATAAATTTCCAAGTAGTAATTTTAAGAAGAAATTAACAGAAATAAAATCTCAGCTCTACTTGTCTCTGCACAGTTCGTAGAGAAATTCCTGTGCATAGCGAAATTCTCTGCATCGTGTTTTTGTGATTCAAACGACTCCGTTTTGGTTAATTCCTCTTTTTCTCTAAATGTAATCATATTATTTAGGATAGTTTGGTATTTTCGCATGTTTGTGGGGGCTATATAGTTTCACAAGCTATGAATATCTTGCAACCTAACTTTGCTCAAAGGCATTTTCATTACGGCCCCCGTTTTCTAGCCTCACCCGCTTCCTCTCCTTCTCTCACTTTTTTCTAGGCTGCCGTACCCACCCCTTTGAGGATGACAACTCAAAGGATGTTTGGCTAAGGCCTCCAAACCATGGTAGGAGGGTTAAGAAGGCTAGGTCGACGGCTCACTGTTCCTCCGTTTTTCAAGACGTTGTGCATTCACACATTTATGTTCCAAACTTTCAAAACTTGGTTTTTAAAGCTATTTGATGTATTTTCCTTGGCCAATACTTGGCATGCTTTTAGGTTCAGTGTATTCTTAATGGTAGATACACTGACATCCACATGTCATTTACGAGCCACGAGGGTAGGTTAAAGACTGATTTCAACCAGTAGGAACATTTAATGCTCGCAGAAATGCTATGCTTCAGAGGAATGTGTTACTAAGGGTTGGTTTTTAAAATTAAACAAATATTCGGTTTTGGAAATGACTATATGTCATTTGTCTCGATGTGAGGAGTCCGAGGACACCGCTTGCAACCCTATCATACCAAACTAGTGGTCCGAGACTTCTGTCCTTTACATTCTATTTGAATTACTTCTAGTTAACATAGTGACAACCACCACTGGTTTTATACAAATCCAAAATCCAAACAAAAGCCTCACCATTTTGAACCATTATACAAACCATTTGTAAGATGAAACCCATCCCAAGTTCGATCCTGGGGGAGTACTATACCGCGTAGTCATGCTACTAAGTATCAAGTGTGTAGGTATAAATTTTGTTGATTCAAAACACCTGTTGTGCATGGAAATCAAATGGCGCCGTTGCTGGGGATGGTGCCAAACTACAGATGATGAGTTGATGGGTACTTGTAATCCACATTACAAGTATTGGTGACCTTCTAAACCTTTTTGAAGTTCATTGTTTAGAATTTCAAGTTTTTTTTACTCGCAAATAATTACTAAGTCGCTTTTAGGTATATAATAGCGTCACTTTATTTTTCAATGAAGGCCGATCTTTTTGGCAAGTCTCGTTGTTGCTCTTTGCTTTGTCCCTTTTTGTGTCACAGGTATTTATGCATCACTGGGATAGAGGTATATCAGGTAGATTGCAAAGAGTTAGTACACTAATTGAACAAGGTTGTGTAGTTAGTGTACACAGTGAGTAGATGGATCCTCCACTTGAAGAACAGCAAAGTCAGCAAGGTGCCCCAGTGAATCCTACAACATATAAATTAATGAGAGACCACATACACCCTCCTAGAGTGAGTGCACCTTCCTGCATCATACCACCGCCGACGACGTGGCAAATAGACCCTATCTGGTGCTCCTGCTTCCCACTTTTCATGGATTGGAGAATGAAAATCCATATACGCATATCCGGGAGTTCGAGGAAGTGTGCACTACTTTTAAAGAAGGTGTGTCTGACATGGACCTACTTGTCGGCATCCCTTTGACACCGGAAAGACAAGGCCAAGATTTGCCTAATTCACTAAGGTCGAACAATTAGAATCAATGATCTTCAAGATGAATTTGAAGAAATTTTTCAAGACAACCAAGACCAACAATTTGAAGAGGCAAATCTACACTTACTCCTATCACGATAATGAGAAGTTTTATCAAGATTGAGAGATTCACGGAGACCATCGTTGCATGTCCACACCTAACAGTTCGATACATGGATGTCAGGAACCACTTTTACGATGGTATGTCCTGGGCCATGAAGTAACTACTGGAAACCACATGGAGTGACTTTCTGAAAGCAAGAGAGCCATCCTGTGGAGCATTGTCCTTAGCCTTTAGTGAGGGACTTAATGCAAGAGCATGCACATGTCTCTCGGGGCCAAAATAAGCCACCTACAAATGTGCTCCTTACAAAGCAACACTTATAACCCTAATTGGAGGAATCATCCAAACCTTAATATGGAAGCCAAAACCTCATGCATATGTTCTCAAGGAGCATAGCAACAACTTAGTTCCACTTCAAGACAACAAAGAACAAATTCTCCACCTTCTTCTCCCGCTGAGTGTGCACTCGAATTTAAGCAAGGTAATGGTACCTTCAAAGGAGGAACAAAAGATGTTGAATGTTCAAACTAAGAATCAGAAAATTGAAACAATAGAGAGCTCACTAACAAGAGATTGTGACAACATGCACTCGAAAGTTGCAAAGTTCTATTTCCGTGTTATCTAACCACAAATGTGGTCCCGAAAAAGTGGAAATTCCCTTCCCGCATTAATAAAGAAACCTCTAGGGGAATTCATGAAATAAGCTCAACCAGTGATCCAAATGCAAGAATTGATGAAGTCAAAGCAGTAGTGACTTTGAGAAGTGGTAAAGAACTGAGACCAGCAGTCCTAGCACCAACCAAGATAGCTCCCACAAATAAATAACATCCACCGCAGGGAAAGAACAACCAAAGAACAGGGACGAGTCAAAACACACACCCTCCTTTCCCACAGGCACTTCAAAATAGGAAAAATTCAGTTAACCAAACTGAAATTTTAGAGGTACTACGGCAAGTGAAGGTTAACATTCCTCTTCTTGACATGATCAAGCAAGTCCCCACATATGCAAAAATTTTAAGGGACTTACGTATTTAAGTGGAAGTAGGCTTTGTCGTGAATAAAAAGGCCTTTTGAACGGAGCAAGTGAGTGCTATCATTGATTGCAAGATTCCTATGAAGTATAAGGACTCGGATGTCCCACAATCTCGCTAATATCGGGGCACTAGTAGAAAAAGCACTACTAGACTCAGGGGGGCTACATAACCCACTCGCCATATTCCATGTACAAGCAAATTGTTTGAGAATCAAGCCCACTTCCATCATTAATCGGTTCTAGCCGATAGGCTCATTAAAAAATACCAAAGGGGACCATTGAGGATGTTCTAATACAAGTGGACAAATTCTACTATCCAAAGGATTTTTTCAGACTTGAGACAGAGCTTCGCTGCGTTGGGGCCAACCATGTACCCATCATATTGGGAGCAAGCATTCTTGGCTTCTTCGAATGCCATTATAAATTGCCGAAATGGGGTTATGCAACTCACCTTTGGGAATATGACTTTGGAACTCAATATCTTCCATTTGAGTAAAAGGCATATGCAACCAATGGAGGATGACTGTGAAGAAGTCTGCATAATAGATACAATTCTTGAAGAACAGTTAATAAGCAAAGAAGTGCAAGATGTGCTAACCTGTGGAGTTGTTAGAGTATCTCTTGAAGAGCAACAGAACCGAATGCATGAGCCTCGCTGGGTGCTTCGGAGAAAAAGGTGGAAATTCTACCTTTACTGACTGAAGAAGAGGAAAAGGAATCTCAACAACTGGATCTCAAACCCTTGCTTGTTGAATTAAAATATGCATTTTTGGAAGAAAACAAGCAATGTCCTGTTGTAATATCGTCATTGTTGACCACTCCACAGGAGGACAATCTACTACACCTCCTCAAGATGAACAAGCAAGCTTTGGGGTGGAAAATTTCTAATTTAAAAGGCATCAACCCAACAATCCGGCACTCCACCACATTTATTTGTAGTTAAGAGTCTAAAAGTCAAGTAGCAAACACATAGGAGGTTGAATCCTCACATGCAAGAGGTAGTTCGAATTGAAGTCCTGAAGTTGCTGCAAGCCGGTATCATTTACCCAATATCTGATAGCACTTGGGTAAGCCCAACCCAGGTGGTGCCCAAGAAGTCAGGGGTGACCACTGTTAAAAATGAAAAGGGTGAGGATGTGTCTACCCGCCTTACCACTGGATGGAGGGTATGCATAGATTACAGGAGGCTCAATGCAGTAACAAGAAAAGATCACTTTCCACTACCCTTCATTGATCAGCTTCTTGAGAGAGTTTCTATGCACCCATTTTATTGGATTTTAGATAGGTATTCAGGGTACTTTCAGATAGTGATTACACCAGAAGATCAAGAAAAGACCACCTTTACTTGTCTATTTGAAATTTATGCCTACAGGAGGATGCCTTTTGGTCTTTGCAACGCCCCTGCCACCTTCCAGAGGTGTATGCTTAGTATATTCAGCGATATGGTGGAGCGCATAATGGAAGTCTACATGGATGACATCACTGTATACGGAGGTGATTTTGAAGAATGTCTGACTAATCTTGAAGCTGTCCTACAGAGGTGCATTGAAAAGAACCTAGTGCTTAACTGGGAGAAATGTCATTTTATGGTGAACCAAGAGATTGTGCTAGGCACACATCAAGCAGTGAATAGAAGCTGACAAGGCAAAAATTGGAACTTATTTCCAAACCATTTTCCAACAAATGTAAAAACAAGCCAAGCAATTCCTCGTCATGCTTTTACAGAGATTTATCAAGGACTTTTCAAAGATTGGCAACCCCCCGATAAGCTACCGGAGAAAGATGCTAAATTTGCTTGGGATGGGACTGCCAAAAGAGCTAGAGCCGAGGTCCCATTTGACCACTACACCACGCACGGTTCCACCGGGAGGTCGCCTCGAGGTGATGCGCGATGCAAGCGATCTTGCTATCGAGCGCTTGACAAAGAGAAGGTGGAAAACCTTATGTAGTCTATTATGCAAGCAAAACCTTGAATGAAGCACAAAGGAACTATACTACTACAAAGAAAGAATTGTTGGCAGTGGTCTATGCCTTAGACAAATTTTGAGCATACTTGGTTGGGTTTGATATAATCATTTTTACAAATCATTCCGCTTTGAAATATCTCCTAACCAAGCAAAATGTCAAGGCAAGACTTATCCGATGGGTTCTTCTGCTTTAGGAATTCAATTTGCAAATTAAGGACAAAAAGGGGGTAGAGAATGTTGTATGCACCATCTTTCGAGATTAACCATAGCCCATAACACCTAGCCCCCATCAACGATGAATTTCCTGAAGAATCTCTAATGCAAACTGAGAATGCTCCTGTATGTTTACATACTGCTGTTCCCTAGCAACAGGAGAAACTCCAAATTGATTGAAAGAACAAGATAGGAAGTATTTCCTTTGCGTAAGATCCATTCCTATTGGGAAGAACCTTTCTTGTTTAAATACCGTGCAACCGATAATTAGAAGTGTGTGGCCTCGTTAAGAGCAAGCAGGAATCTCTGCCACTGCCATGAGAGTGCTTGTGGTGGTCACTTTGCTTCCCAAAAGACAGCAATGAAGGTGCTGCAGTATGGTTTCTACTAGCCTTCTCTTTTCAAAGAAGCTCACCAAATGTGCCGAGTATGTGATAGATGCCAAAGGCTCGGGAAATTGTCTCGTCATTATATGACGCCTCTACACCCAATTTTAGTAGTCGAGCCATTCACGCTTGGGGCATCGATTTTATGGGACCTTTCCCTACGTCTTATGGGCATTCATACATATTGGTGGGGGGGTAGACTATGCATCTAAATAGGTTGAGGTAATCCCCGCAAACCAATGACCACACAGGCGGTGCTCAAATCTTGAAGGCAACATCTTTTCCAGGTTCAGTACCAAAGCCATTATTGGGCGACATGGGGGTTCACACTTTTGTAACAAGTCTTTCAAAACCTCATACAAATATGGTGTTAAACACAAATTGGCAATTCCCTACCATCCAAAACAAGTGGTCAAGTAGAGCTTGCCAACAGGGAGATAAAGACCATTCTAATGAAGCGGTGAACAAAGAACATGAAAGATCGGGTCCTCAAATTGCTCGATTCACTCCGTAGCCTATATCAGCCTTTCAAAAAACGACTTTGAATGTCCCCGTATCGTTTGGTCTATGGCAAAGCATGCCATCTTCTAGTGTAAATCGAGTACAAAGCATGGTGGGCAATCAAGAAGTTGAACATGGATTTAAGTAGGGTCGGACTCAAAAGATTCCTTGATCTCAATGAGTCGATAACCACTTGGGAAATGATTCACTTGAACTCGAAGATTGCAAAGGAAAGATCGAAAAATGGAATGATCAAATGATAACTTGCAAGCACTTCAAAAAAGGGGACCAAGTCCTCCTGTATGATTCTAAACTCCACCTTTTTCCGGGCAAACTTAAATCCATATGGATCGGACCATTCATCATTCATCAGGCATACCCCAATGGCTCGGTAGATTTGCTCAACCAAAAGGATAATAGAGTGTTCAAGGTCAATGGGCGAGTGAAGCCCTATGCCGTACAAGACATCGGCAAACGAGGAGGAGATTCCCTCCTTGATCCTCTATGACAAGATACCAAGCATCGAGTCAGGTTTGGTCTCCATCGAGACCAAACTACAACTCAAAAAATTTCAAGGTTTTAGTTATTCCTTGGCTCTTTAGTATTTTTATTTATTTTAGTTTTGTTTAAAACCTTTTTTTATATATATTCATTAATATATATATATATATATATATATATATATATATATATATATATATATATATATATATATATATATATATATATATATATATATATATATATATATATATATATTTAATTTATTTAAATTGATTTGTTTTTATTTTTGGGTGTGATATATGTGATGGTGGCATGCAATTCGCTATAATTACGAAATTCTTGCTCTATGGCTCTTCGGCTTCCGAGGGAGGCCTAACCGCCAAACAATTTTATAAAGAACCCCTCATTTTCATTCAATCTCTTTCGCACCTCTCCCAGCCGCCCCAAAGCAAGAGTGTCCTCCCGTGCTCCTCGTCACTGCACCACGCCGGCGCCGAATGTACCCCACTCCGTCTCGCTCACCACCGCCCCGTCTACCGCCGCGCCTTGTTGTCGCAAGATCCCCGCACTTCACCAAGCCCTACAAAGGAGTCCGGAAGCACTCTACCGCACACGACGCCCGCTTCCATCTACCGTTGTCGGTCCCCGTCTACCTCCTGTCGACGCCAGCATCCCTGCCGCACGCCTGAGCTTCCATCATGGTTCGTACCCGCGGAGCCCATCGTTACAGGCCCAGGGTCCACCCGCACCTCGAGAGAGGTGCTAGCACATCCATGGTCGCAACCCGCCTCACTCTCCGGCCGTTTAAGAGACACCTCTGCATCGCTCCCGCTACATCTATGATACACGGTGGTCCCGCCCTCGTTTCTATTTTAGAGGAGAGCTCAGCTTCCGAGCCCCCATCCAAAGGAGTACTGCACTGCAGACCTCTACCCCCTTCTCCTTTGCATCCGAGACCACCCCGGAGGGCCTCGCCTTCCAAGTGGGCCCAAACATCTGGCCTGGGGGAGTCTTCGCGGTCTAGGCCCGAGCCTATGCCTCCTCCAACTGCTCCGAGTTCATCACCTCCGTTGTCCCCGACTTCGAGGATCAGGTGCCCGATATTTAGCTGCGATCCGATTCCAGGGAACATCGATCTTCGTGCCAGAGACTTCCATGGAGAGTCATACTACGACATACAAGCATTGACAAATGACCAGCAATCTGCAGGATCTCGATACGTTGATCCAAATGATATTCATCACACATCCATGACTCCGGTGCTCTTCTATCCCGGGTGGTGCTTGAGTTTCATCATACTATGACATCCCTGAGCCCATTAGTCAAGTAGCCTTCGCCTTCAAGATAGACGGTCACTTTGGGGTACTCCGGAAAGCAGGATATCATAGCCGCGACCTGCCCCCTCGTGGTTCGCGACCTACATAACCATCGACAAGGGCCTCAGCCATCACCTAGAGAGATGGTCTCGCCTCTCACTGAGATACCACAGGTCGGCCTATACTTCCGCTGACGCCTTTCCCGCAGATGTCTCTAACGACCACGTACTTCGGACCAACCTGTTCCCACTTCAGCATTATGTACAGTGTAGGGGAGCTATACTTGAGGCTCTGTACCGGATATTCGAAGGGTTCTAGTTCAGCCCCGCCGAGCTTGTCATGACAGCATTACTACACTTCGAGGAGAAGGTCCATCGAAGGACCTCGCCTGAGCGCAGGCTATTCTCGTTGATGCCAAGGTTGCTGTGCCAGGTCTTGGAGCATATAGGATTCCCGGAGGAGCCACGTATAGAGCAGCAGCTGAGTTGTCCTCTGGTTTTATCCATCGAGCGGTCTCGATCTATACCATTCTCCTTTATTCTACAACAGCAGGAGGAGGTCGTGGATGATTGTTATGCAGGACTGCTGGCGTGAGCACTCTGCTCCCGAGGTGGAGGTGGAGACCTCATTTCCGCACACCTCCTCCGGGGCCCCACCTCCTCCCGCCCCGCCTTCCCCGAGACCGCCGCTCCATCCTCCACATCGCAGAGCCACTGCAGCACATCCCCGG
This sequence comes from Tetrastigma voinierianum, assembly GCA_016808115.1. Lineage (NCBI taxonomy): Eukaryota > Viridiplantae > Streptophyta > Magnoliopsida > Vitales > Vitaceae > Tetrastigma > Tetrastigma voinierianum. The sequence continues at coordinate 25,426 of JAEQBH010007751.1, read as the reverse complement.
TACTTCCAGATTTCTTGGTCGTTTTGGATGCCAGCCAAAGATCACCGAGCGGACGTCTCGAGCCGAGGTCACTTCGCGCGTAATCACGCCATGCTTCTTCGGGATTCAGAGCCACCTCTGCCTCCGCCGCCAACCGCGGATCGTAGCCTGCCACGCCCACTCACTCGCGTGATCACCCACCGTGATCCGCTTCTCCGCAGCCTTCCCGACGTGGGCCTCAGAGTCGCGCAGCCTCGCATCCATCGGCGTCACACCACCACGAGAGTGAGGTGGTCGCACTCCCTCTCTAAATTTTCCTACCCAAGGGAGACACTCCGCTATACTTTGGTTAAAGTTAGAGTTGGAAGTGTCATCTATCATATTTTGTTTTGTTTTAGCTTTATCAACTGCCTACTTGCTTTGTATGGGACTGTTTAGTAAGTATGTATTAGCCAATAGTAGGCAATGATATTTTTGTTGTAATTAGTATGTATTGTGTTTATCTATGTTAAGCTTGTACTAGCCACTTTGGTTATATCAAAAGCTTTATAGCAGTATTTACATTTTTCTACACTTTTGCAAACCATTTTTGCTCCTATATTTTTGCTTCGTTTACCTGAGTTGAAAAATTGAAGCACTGTATGCTACCATAATGCTAGAATAGTTCCATGCATGATTAAGTTTTTGGTTGGTTGAGATTCCAAAGTATCCAACCTTGTTCATCCGCCTTTAACTAATCACACATAGTGCAGATCAGTTTTCATCAATAGGTTGAGAAGTTGCATACCTCTTTTTACTTTGCAAAACCTGCCTTAGATTCGTTGACGACCCATAATAGGTTTAAGTTACCCACAAAATAAGACCAATGAAGTCTTCCAAATGAAAAGAAAAAAAAAGCAAAAAGAAAAAGAAAGAAGAAAAAGAGTATGGAAAGCTGTGACACTTTACCTTGAAACCCAAACATAGTCCGAGGGGTATATGGCGAAAGCCTTTGAAGCCCGATGCCCTAAGCCATCTGGTTGGGAGTCACCGACTTAGTGTTCGCTACATGGGTGGATGGGTGGAGTTTAGTGAGTCATAGGTGCTGGATTCTCAAAATCATTCGAAGTCCAGGGTGAAGCCTGAAGAGTTATTGGTCGACAGATCTGCACTTGATGCCCTAAACTCCACCGGGTCGGGAGTCATCGTGGACCCTCGCTACACTCCGACTTTGGTGAAGTCGAGTTTTCGGCATTGGACCCTACAATATAATCAAAGTAAGAAATAAGAGTGTAACTGAATCTATTTAGGTTGGTCATCGGTTTAAGGTCTTGGCAATAGCTTGGTTAGGGGGAGGGAATAGCTTAGCAGCTTATTGGTTCAAACTGGTTACCTAAAAACACTTAGATTTTGGTGGAAGTTCAAGTTGACTTCCTTGAAATTGATGTTGCCCTAAAATTTGTTCCTATATGCCAATTGTTCTCTTAAGACGGTTTTTGTACAGAGGCTAAATTTTTCATACTGAAGGTAGAGCCTCACTTGTACACACACTTTTTGAACCCCTTTCTGCAGTGCCAGCCTGGGCATTGTTCTTTATTATTTTAGCATTGCTATGTGGACTACAATGTGTCAATTGGGGTGTGATTGGGTACCCAAAATTTCTATTTCGAGTCCTATTTAAGATAGGTTCCTGAGTGCTTTTTGCGTACTAACTATATTTTATTTGGGTTTCGATTGACATGTATAGGTCCCTTTAGTGTACTACCGATTTTGTTCAGAGGTGGTTTTTGTAGTTTTGCAGGTTTTGTAAACCTTTACCATCATTTCCCAAGCTTCGCACGAAATTCTGTTTATATGTATGCCGAGTTCGTATGGTTTGGTTGTTGTCAATTTCATCAAGCCTCGATGAAGAAATAAAGGTGCCAGAGGAACTGTGAAGCAAGCAGAGGAGAATGGCAATTTTCAAACATAGGCGTAGCTCTCGCAATGATAATAAATTTCTCGCAATCATAATGAATTTTCGCTATATGTTGAAATTTCTCTACATAGCGAAATTTCGCTATGATAGCGAAATTTCATGATAGCAGGCGAAATTCCCCAGTATGCGCTAAATTCCTTCGCATCATGTTTTTGTGATTCAAACGACTCCGTTTTGGTTAATTCCTCTTTTTCTCTAAATGTAATCATATTATTTAGGATAGTTTGAGATTTCAAGTATGCTCAGGCTATATGTCATGTTATGGAATATCTTGTAACCTAACTTTTGTCTACAAATGCATTTTCTTCATTAAGGCTCCCTGTTTCTGGGCCTCACTGCTTCTTCTCTCTCCTCTTTCTCCCACTTTTTTCTTAGGTCGCTTAAACACCCTTTGAGGATGACAACTCAAAGGATGTTTGGCTAAGGCCTCCAAACCTTGGAAGAGGAGGGTCAAGTAGCTACGTTGATGTGGTTTGCCTGTTCCTCGCTTTTCAAGACGTTGCGTACTACGTGATTTATGTTCCAAACTTTCAAAACTTGGTTTTTAAAGCTATTTGATGTATTTTCCTGGGTCAATACTTGCATGCTTTTAGGTTCAAGGTATTCTTAATGGTGCTACATCGACATCCACATGTCATTTATGAGCCATCGAGGGTAGGTTAAATACTGGATTTCAACTGCAGGAACATTTAATGCTCAGTAAATGCTATGTTTCAAAGAGGAATGCTACTTGCGCTGTTTTTAAAGTTAAACAAAGATCTGGTTTTGAAATGACTATATGTCATTTGGCTCATCAGAAATGAACCTGGCACTTTTTTATACTCTGTCATATCAAATTCAGGTGTCAGATCATCTCATCGGTTGAATACTTCATAATATAAAGACAAAACCACCACTGCTTGCACAGATCCTGAAACAAATAAAGACTTTACTATTTAACCCACAGAACGGCTTAGGGATGAAAAACCCACCCTAAGAACAATCGGTTAATTTAATGCAGTGATTCAAGTGATGAAAGGTTGACATATGGTAATAATATTGATTCAAAAACACCCACTGCATGCGAATCGCATATCATTGTCTTTCTTCTCCCCTGGTTTCAGTCACACCTCAATCTTAAACATGTAATCTCACACCTTTCATTTATGTGGATGACTTCATGTTGTGACTTTCTTTTCCCTGGTCGCTGAATGTGTTGGTCTTCCGCTTCATAGGTTTCACTTTACGTCGCGACCTCAAGGTGATGTCGCGACCTCTTTGCTACCCATTCTTTTTCTTCCGCTTGCAACTCTCGCCTCACAGAACCAATTTCCTCCTTCCCAATCCGATTCCAGTCGCGACCAAGGTGATGTCGCGACCTCATGTTGCTCTTTCTAGTCAAGCAAGTAGTCTCACTCACCAAACGAGTTGCAAGCTTATTTCTTCACAAATTTCTTCTTCAAAGTCGCTTACCTAAATGAAGGGTTGTAAGATCATTTCTGATCCTCGATTAGTAAATGGTCGCAACTTCACTTTCGCAAGGGCTTCGCTCGCTTCAGGTTGCACTCTTTCAACCTTTTATTTTGGTTGCAACTTCAATCTTCTTGATGAGACCCTTAGCTCGCTTATGTCGCGACCTCAACAGTATGTTGCGACCTCAAATGGAGCCTTTCATTTAAAACTAGTTGCAACTTCATTTACTACAAAGACCTCTCTTGCGGGTTTCATTTTAATTCATCCTCACGACATCCGAAAGTGATGTCAGCATCGCGAGGAGCCGATAGTTACGACATCGGGTGTAGGCCGCGGATACATGAAGATTCTCTTGAATATTTCCTTTAGTCTCGACTCACATTCCTTTGTCGCAAACCTCTTTCATTTGTTGCCTCGTCATCCCTGTCGCAACCTCACCTTAAGTCACGACTCGCTTGCTACATTTTCTATTTCTTCCCCAAAATTGATTTTGTGATGTCAGACTGGTCGACTGGTAAAACTAAGCCCCGTCAAGGACCCACCTTCAAGCTATGATCGATTTTTCGCTTATATGTGTTTTTCCGGTTTTTATTTCGAGATTTTAGTCAACAGATTTTCCCGCAAAATTAAATTTGAGTAAATATCCACATTTCTGCATACAAATCCTCAACATTTCTCTCAGAATATGTCTGTAAAAAATGGATTAAAAATCTAATGACTTTTCGACTCATCAAATTCCCAAACTTAAAATTTTGCTTGTCTCAAGCAAAGAAAGAGAATTGTCTGGTCTCAAACAAATAAGCTAAAATTTTAAGGACATTTTTCCGACTATACTACGCCTTCTATTCCACCTTCTAACTGAATAAGAGATACCAAAGATCATTTTAAATTTCGCCATTCAAGAATAAGAAACGGCATACTTCATCACAAATTTCTTGATGAAATAAATGTATTCGACGCTTTATTCAACAAGTCTTGTTCTGTGTGTGTGTGCAGGTCTTCAATCCTTTTCATCTCCATGTTTAATTTAGTTAATCTTCTGGGAGTTTTCTTGGACTGTTGGTCAAAGTCCCATAGGCTTGTTTTTCATAATGATCTCCACTAATGTAGGTAAATTCAACCTTTAAGATCAATGAGGCTCCGTGCTTGTAATGTTGGGCTTAGGTAATTGGCAGATAACGTGGAAAAAAATTTGTTGCAAATCACCCAGTTTCCACCTTTCTTTGCAATTTGTCGCTTCTCTAGCTTTCACCCTTTTCTTCTCTTTGTACTTGTTATTCTCCTCTCATTCTGCTTATTCATCTTTTTAAATTCTTTTATGGAATTTTAATTTATATATCTTATTCGCTTTTGGCCCTTGTTCTAGAACTCTTTTGCTTTTGTTTTCTAAGGTCAGGGAATGAATGTAAATGTTTCTGTTTCTTAGGCTTTTATAACTCTTAGAGAACTCATTAGCAACTCCCATACCAAGAAGTATTAGGTACTAGTGTTAAACACTTAATGAGCTTAATTGTTTAAGGAAAGAGCCACAAGACAAAACTTATTCTTTTTTCATTAATTTCTCGCTTCTTTACTTCTTCACCTATAATTTGTGTAAATATTTGAAATATTTTTTCCCCAAACTTGTTTCTTCCTTTATAGTAGACTTTTATGTACTGGAAACTGATAATTTGGGCTATTTTCTACAGGATTATTGCAAGGAAGGGAATTTAGGCTTTCAATTGCTGTTTATTGAAGAAATAAGGCCTCGTGGTGGCTCAAAATCAAGGAACTGTGAGGATATGCTTAAAGATATTGAGGGTAGGCTTGGAAAAAGCTCTCAAACCGCCAAGATGGCCTCTATCACTTCTGTTGGCTGTTTTACCTAAGATTTCGCCTCAATCACAATCTAACAAGTTCTAGGACTATGGACTCTTAATCCTCGAATTTCCTAGAAGATGTTCTACCCTCTCAAAGTTTCAAGTGAGTTTTGCTAACCCAAGTGTATTATTCTTCAAGACTTGTACTTATTCACTGCCTACTCTACATTATTTCAACCAAGTGCTTTGTTCCATCAAGAATAACCATTTTCCAATTTTTGCACCTAACCGATCTTAAAACATGCAGCTCGCAACTCCTAATTCCCCCAAATTTTTACTAATTTACGCCTTATTTTTTCCCCGCATTTTCGTTTTGAAAGAACATAATTGTTTATTTGATCCTTGCACAGACAAGGCATTTATTCTTTTCATGCTAAATAGAAAATGACACAAACACAAAATTCCCTCACATCATGTTAAAAATAACTAATCAGAATCATCAAGAATTTTATTCAAATATCAAAACGCTTGACATTTGCATAACTGATTTCTTTACAAATAAGACTATAACCAAACTAGGAGAAAAACTTCTATTTCTCTTTAATTCAAACCCTATATCTTCCTCCGAAGGTTGTGTAGTTTCGCTTATTTGTCTCTCCAGATCTTGAACTCGCTACCGAGTGATTCGCTCGTTAACAAGGTCGTTCAACAAATTGGCGCCCTTCCTTCCTTTTTCTTTGGAGCTTCTCTAGATGATGGGTTCTAATTAACCCTTCTTCCAATTCCCTTCCCATCAACCACTCTCTTGATTATAGAGCGTTTTATGGAATAATGAATGGAATTGGTTTGTTTTGACCCATTCATTCCATAAGCCTGGTGTTTGTACTGGGAACTCTTTCTCTTTTTCTCCTCATTCTCCTTTCTCTTCATTCTCGTTGTTTATTCTTCCTTTGTTTTCCCATCCTTTATAGTGATTTCAATATTTGGGAACTACTGTGTTTTATTCTTTCTTTTAGATTTCATGAATGAATTAAATAAAGTTTCTTTGATTTATGCTTCTTTGCTATTTCCAACAAAGGTTTTGGGAATTTTGTGGGGAATTTTGATCGTTTTTCTTGGAGTTATTAAATTCTCTCCAATTATTCCCTTCGAAACTGAGCAGACTAAACCAATTCGTTTAATCAAGACATTGGTTTCTGTTTTTGCATTAATAACAATTCTATTTCTGCAGGTCCAATAAATGATGCGTAACTGAAGTGCTAAGATGAATCGAACTCACTTTGAAATCGATGACTTTTGGCTCAATTTATTTCACGCCATCAAAATTCTAATCCTTTTAATTGGATGATTTTATTTTCACAATCCTAATATCTTTACCCAACACCAAACAGCGTCAAAACCCACTTTCATTGAGCTGAATGGCCCTAAATGGAACCTGATTTTTGTTGCACTAGTGGTCACGACATGGGATTCATGTCACTGCTCTTGTCTTCTTTCCTTTTCTTTATTTGTAGTCGACCTCAGTTTCACTATTTCGACTTTCTTTTCTATTTTATTGTCTCCACATCCAACATTCTTGGTTTCAACCTTTGGATTAATGTTGCGACCAGAAAATTTTTAGATCTCCCTGAACAATTAAATTCACAACTATTTCAATTTATTCAAATCCAATCAAGGCAAACACAACTCAATTCATCTTCATCATGCAACATTCAACAAAATCATCCACTATGCATCATATTCAAATTACACTTAATTAAAGTAAAACTTCCTCTAAACTCAATCATGCCATATCAGAGACAAAATTTAAATAAAATCAAGAAGAGTATACTACCCCTTTTTGTCTCTTATAACATTGGAAGTTTGATTGCAGATGTTTCCCCTTGCAAATCTTTCATTGTCCCAAAATTAACAAAATATTTACCTACTTCTTCAATCAAATATGAATCAAATTAATAAAGCTATTAGAAATTTAATATAAAAATAAAAATTAAATATATGGCAGGCAGGTATATATATATATATAACAAGAAAACTTAAACAAACTGATGGATCGTCTTCCACAAAGCCGCTTCAATTTTTAGTCTTTAGTTGAACTTTCGTCACGCTACTGTTTCGCTTTCTTCAAATTTTCATTCAGAACTAAGAGTCATTCTTCCAATTGCTTTCCAATGTAAGTGCTTTAATCTCTGACCATTAACTTTGAATTCCTCATGATTGCTGGTTTTATGTCACCTAAATTGCGTGGTTGGACAATGTCAGATATGGTCTACTCCATTTGGATTTAAGCTTTCCGAAAGAGTCTTAGTCTCTGGAGTTGAATAATGTGACCTCGATTCATGCCTTGGAATTCCTCCTCAAAACTGCTGACGCCATTTTTTTGTTTTATCTTTGTAGATTCGCACTATCATAGGCTTCATTCCTCTAACTCTTCCAATTCATTTAAATTGAGTAACCTCTTTAGCAAATTTGAAATCAAAATTTAGCTTCGATGGCCCACAAAGCTTATATTCTAGCTCAAGAGGTAGGTGACAAGGTTTTCCAAAGATGCTGCATGTATGATGACATTCAATGGAGTTTTAAAGCAAATTCCGTATGCCCGACAGATCATCAAGCTTCAAAGACCAATCTCTATGCCGAACTTACAATCTTTTCAAGAATTTTTCTTATCTCCCCCGTTGGAAATTTCACGCCATTTGTTTGGGGTGATAAGCCGCTTCATAATGTGTTTGATACTCATATCTGCCCATGAGTTTGTCAAACACTTATTTGCAAAGGGCTTCTCCATCACTGACAGGTTCTGTGTCCCAAATCAATAGAGAATATTTCTTTGTAAAATCCCAATAACCCAGATATTAGCATCATTCTTGGACAAGCCGCCGCTCAACCCATTTTGATACATAATCCATAACTAGGGAGTATATATATTTCCCAAATGTCGAGTGCATCTCATAAAATCCCTTCCCCATACATCAAACAATCAGACCACTGCATATGCTCAAGGGCATTTCATGCCTTTGCTGGTATTTCCCATTCTTGGCATTGATCACATAACTTCACCCATTCAAAATAAATATTGTAAAATAGTAGAGGCAAGAAAAACTCGACCGGAGAATTTTATGGGCTGTTTTATCTCCCGCAAATGTCTCCATATGGTGATGCATGATATCTCCTTGTAAATCTTGCTTTCATTTCACCTTCTCGTACACATCTCCTTATAATCGACGCTCCTTTAAACAAGAATGGGTTATCCCGCATGTAGTATCCGGCCGTCGCCCTTAGCTTTTTCTCTCGCTGGTAGCTGAATTCTGCGGCATAACTCCACAAGCTAATAAGTTCACAATATCATCATACCAAGGTAGTTCGAGTGACACCGGAATAACCGCCCATCCGAAAAATTCGCTATTTCTTTCTTCTTCGGTTCAAGAGGGTTCCACTCTGACAAGTGATCAGCCATCACATTGTCAACCTTTCTTATCTTTATTTAAATCAAATTCTTGAAATAACAATGTTCCACTGACCGGGCTCGTTTTCATTCTTCTTGCTATTGACATTAATCGTTGCATGATCGCGGTGTATAATAACATGGGACCCCAAATGTATGGCCTAAAATTTTCACACATGCAAATACTATCGCCAGCACTTCCTTTTCGCAGTAGAGTAATTTTCCTCGAGCTTCATAGCTGCTTTCACAAGATAAGATATATCTTGAATACTTTTTTCATTTCTCATTCTAACATGTTCTATTGCAAAATCACCGCATCACACATGATTTCAAATTCTATGTTCCAATCAAGTTCTACATGATGGAGCTTCAACTAGTCTCGGATTTGATTTCTTCAAAAGAATTATGGCAGGATTCATCAAATAAAATAAAACTTCTAGTATCCTTTTCCAAGATCTCGCATAGTGGTCTAGCAATTTTTGAGAAATCTCTTCGATAAATCTTCTGTAAAATCCAATATGTCCTAAGAAACTTCTAATTCCCTTGACTGTAGTGGGTGGCATTAAATTTCTTATAATTGAAACTTTGCTTGGTCTACTTAACCTTCACAGAGAAATCATGTGCCCTAAGACAATTTTTCAGAACTATAAAAACAGTATTTTACAATTCAAGAGTTTTATGAGTCCAAAAACTCATGAGATTTTTAATACATTTTTCTGAGTTTATAATGAGAATAAGGATGAATTGTTTGCAGAAAACTGATAATTGAATCAAATTTCAATTTGCAGGAAAATACAACAGGAAATCATATTTTTAGCAAAAATCATAAGAAATCAGCCTCAAGCAGTTAGAATTTAAATTAATGAACTCGAAGTCGCGACAGGAAGTGCAGCTTTTAAGAATTCGAAGTCAATGACTCAAATAAATTTGGTTTTGAAGAAGAAACCGAGGAGTGAATAAGTGAAGTCGTGACCTGCAGAAGAGAGAGACAAAACGTGACTTGGTTGAGAATAAAAGAAGCAGTCAAAGGAAGAAGTTCAGCTGTCGCGACATCATTTCGACATCGCGACACCAAACGGAGATTAATAACGTCGTGATACCACCATGAGGTCGCGACAAGGAGCTGACTACAAGGCCACAAGAACAGCCTTCTCAAGTAAAGGAAGTCACAACTAATTTTGAAAGGAAGGACTTGATGTCGCGACCTGACAAAGATGAAGACACACCTGTGTCGCAAATGTAACCCAATATCAGACGACTCAGAATTAATAAAATAGCATGTGATGTCGCAACACCACTTCGGGTCACACATAATTGAAAGGCAACAAGAGATACGGAGGTTGTGACAATCGATAAGAAGTTGTGACAATAGATTTTAAGGAGGTCGAAGAGGTCGCGACATTGTTCGGGTTGGTCGCACATCGCTTGCTTAGTGCAGAGGTCGCAACGTCCAAAGGGTCGCCGGCACGCCGAGGCAGGAGGCTGCGACGCCCTTTAGTGGTCGGCATCGCTACGCTTGAATGAGGTCGCGACGCCCTCCAAAGGGTCGCTTACATCGTGTGCAAAAGAATGGAGGTCGCGACATCATTTAGTTGTCACACATCATACCCAAGATGCTGGCAAAGACAGTCACAATAATAGTTAAACTTCGCGACCTCAAAAGAGCTATATAAAAACAAAAAAGGATATGTTGCGACGCTATTCAAATTGCCGCGACAATACATAAGGAAAGAAGGTCACGACGCCCTTAGCTTAGCTATGAATCTTAGAAGAGATCACAATGCTGAAGAATGAAGTCGTGACGTGAAAGAAAGGTTGCGACATCAAGTCGAGGTCACGACAAACAAATGGAGTCGCGACATGAACAACAATGGGCCATTTATTTGGAAAATCCATAAATAAATGCATCGGGTTAGGGCCCAACTTCCAAACTCCTATAACACGCAGATCATATTGAAGAACGCAATTTTCGCGCACGTAACTTAAAGATCCGTAGCCTAAGGCTCATTTTTATAATTTTTTTTCTTTTTCTTATTTTTTTCTTCTATTTTCGTTTTGTTCATTTTGTCGTTGCGCATTAAAGTAGATTTTTTTTATTTCTGGATCTGAACGATTAGCTTGTTAAAGCAGAAGCCGCAATGTAATCTATTTCTTCAACACTATCTCGGTTGTTTGGCAGTTCGCATACCTGAATTCTAATCTCCAGCCATTAATACAGGGTTATTTTTTATCGCATAACTATCACTGCGGTGTAATTCAAGAATTTAGAACCCTGTACCTTATCAAGTAAACTCGTGTTAGAATTTATCTTTTCGTATAATAAATTCAGTGCTATTGAACTTTCAAATTTCTTGAAAATCCGCTTCTCAAGTTATGAGTTTTCGTAATTGATTCCAATATCGCTTGTCTTATACTCAAATTGTGAGATTGCTTCACTCTGATTTCCGTGATGCACCCTGAAAGTGACACAGAAGGGAAACCCAGAGTGATGAACAATTTCAAGGGTAGATGAACTGATATTGAGAATTAATGAGCTTGTGGAGTTTATTTCGATAAACTACTTACTCTAAATCAAGAATGAGATGAATGAATTATCCAATTAAATACAGAGATTTCACCTCAATTCGAACAGTGATCTTTAATCTCGTGTTAGCCGAGATCTAACTAAGGAAAGGATGAACTATTCTAATTTAGAGGAAGAGAAACTCAGAAAGAGTAAAACCCATGTTATACCCATGTCTTCGGGAGCTATGGTTTATAGTCCACGCTCGGGCATTAAGTATTGAAAAGCAAAAATATCCGTAATAAGGTAACACAGACAGTGGCTATCTAATTTCCCGCTTTCAAAGAATCAGAAAATTAGATGATGAACAGCAGAATTGAGAGATTCAGTTTACACTACCATATTCCCTGACTGATTTAAACTTAGGTTCATAAAGTAAGGGTTATAAAATACCTTAAATTGATTTTCAGCCATTAGTAGTGTACTAATGTTTCCTTTTAAGATAAATGTTCATGTCCAATATTTTCTATTACTATTCCCTATATTCTTTATTCTTTTAAATTTCAGCTTATTTGTTATTCATTCACATATCTTAGACTCATATATTTTAAGGTTTCTGCTTCGATTTGAATTACCAATTTAGAGTCCAAATAGGGTGTGAAATTTGATTAGTCAGGTAGTTGATTGATAATTCGAGACTCGTGATCGATATCTAGACTTAAATCCATTTTATTACTTGTTCGACCTGTGCACTTGCAGGATCTTGGATCAGAAGCAGAAAGAGATTTATTTAATTTTAAGGAAACTGATGTTAATGAGTAAAATTGCCAAGAAATACAAACAAGTTTCATGGCATTATTGCTGGGGATTAGACAATAGTCCTTTGGTAATGGTGTCATAAATTTGTGTATATCTTCTGGTCCAAACTATCAAGTTTTATGGCGCCGTTGCCGGGGATCGAAAGAATTTAGTAGATCAATATTCAGACGAAAGAATGAAATACTAATTTGGACATTTAAAATAAAAGGAACAAAAAAATAGTTTTTCAAGCAGTGGTTATTTTTAGCCACTAATCCTTAACAAACCATGTTGAAAATAGTTGTTGGCTTGACTAATCCTATTAATGTGAGTATGTTTTGATTTCGAAACTTTAATGCATAGAAATGTAACCGATCTCGATTCAGCAGATACCGAACTGGGGAGAACACTCAAGCTCGAAACGAAAGGGCGGTAAAACCTACCATGGCCGGGCGAAAGGCAAGACCTGTGATTTTAATGGATTAAAGAACAAAGAAATTAAGGTTTCCAATCAATGGATACCATGGAGGACTTTTGAGACCTATTATTCAGATGAATACTCATGAGAATCGGCCAAATACAATTCGATGCAAAATAATTTTGAACTAAAGCCAAGATCGACATAATGGTTCGAAGAACAAATAGCTACTCCGGTCATCCCAATGTGAAGACCCAAATGAGCACCTAGGAAGGTTTCTCAGGATGGCAAACACAGTGAAGTTGAATAGGGTGAGACCAGAGGTCATAAAATTGCATTTATTCCCATTTTCTCTAAGAGATACATCAGCCACATGGTATGAATCTCTCACTATATGGTTCTCGTTGATACTGAGAGCTTAGAAGCCTACTTGTAGATTCTTCCATCACTCACCCGTAGAGAAGGAGGGAGATAATTGTGTTCCAACAGGGGGAAGATGAGAGCCTTTATGTAGCATGGGAGAGGATTCAAAAGGCTGTCAAAAGATGCCCGATGCATGGAATAGACTTTGAAGACCTGTGATGGACATAATGTATCATGCTCTGAATGATACATCTAAGGGCATTATTGATGCTTCATGCTGTGGAGCATTCAAAAGTAAGAGTGTTGAAGAGGCAAGAGATCTGATTGAGGACCTGGCTAAATGCAATATGAAAGCTCCATCAAAGTTTTCCAGAGTAATTGGCAGAGGAAGAGGAGTCATGGAGCTGAGCAAGATGACAGCCATGGAAGGAAAAGATGCCATCATGTAAGGAATGGACAAGCAAGATGAAGATGCACACCGCTCACAAAGAGGAGCGCGAGAGGGAACTATTGAGAGGAAGTGCCGATATCCACTCGAAGAACTGCTTTTTACGATGCCGAGGAGGTTAAGTAATTGGGGAGCCAAGAAGCATCACTTCAAACCAAATCCTAACCCCATGCACACTATCATCCGTAAAGGATCGAGTAGGAACTATGAAAATTTTTCATATGGTGGAGGGGGCTTAAAAGTCGTGGCATGGACAAAATCCTCAACAAATGGATATCAAAGAAGACCATGTCCCCGTGATCAAGAAATAAAGATAAATGGTGAAAAATAGAACGAGTACTGTCGAGGAGGGCTCAAATGCATTTGAAGAGTTAGGTCGTCAGAATTCATGGGGGACAACAATAGTCGTTAAACCCATGAACAAAAAGTTTGCACTGAAGCCCCTAAATACCAATTTCGATTTTTCAAGACCACTAATGCCTCCTCAAGAACTCCTGGAGACACAAATGGGGTGGGCAACCCGGTCTCTAAACCTGCAAAACCAGATGAAAGATGCCTTCCCCAGCGACACGAAGAAGAATTCTAAAGACTGCATGGCTGTGCAGCTCAAAAGTGGGAAGGAATTGGTGGAAAAGACAGAAAAAGATAAATGCAACAATGGAAAGGAAGGCCTGTATAAATGTTGAAATCCCTATAAGGAAAGAAAGAATAAATAGCTTGTCGAGAAGAAGGAAGTAAGAAGAAACCTGCATCAATCTACATGCAAAACCCATCTACAAAGGTCGCTGTAAATCAAAGATAGAGGAACAAATTTTTGCAACGCTTTTGAAAACTTTTTGTCGAGACAAGATGCCTTCACGTATGGTGACTCGATGCCACTCTATGCAAAATTTTAAAGACATAATCGAAAGCAAAAAGAGGAAGATTGCTGAAGAAGTAATCGTGAACTTGATCGCACTTGTACGTCAGTGATCAAGAGAGGCTAATGTGAAACATGAAGGATCCAAAGAGCTTCACCATTCCCTACACCATCGAGAGTTTGAGTTTTAAAGCTCGTGACTCAAAGCAAGATCAATTTAATGCCCTATTCCGTTGCCAAGAAGTTAAGTTTGGGGGAGCTTACTCCCACTACTATTACCCTCTAAATGGTAGATAAAACCTTGGTAAAACCTGAAGGAATCATAGAAGATGTGCTGGTAAAGGTGGGAAATTTTATTTTTCCTATTGATTTCATCATACTGGATATGGAGGAAGATTCACAAGTCCCTCTACTGCTGGGAAGGCCATTCCTTGCAACTGAGAGTGCTTCTAATCGATATGCGTAAGGGAATTCTCACCTCGAGTTGGAGAAGAGTCACCGACTTCAATTTGATCGGGTTTGAGGAATTTCAACATAGAAGCGGGAAGATATCAAGTCAATGTAAGATGGTATGCTCAACAATCTCTCTAATTTTACTATGATTGTAATGCCCAACTTTCAATCAATGAAAAAGAGATGAATTTCCAAAGATCTTGAAGGTTTTGATTTAGATTTTCGCACACCGCTATAATACATCAAAAAGTGATGAGTCTAGAACAAAGTGATAAAAAAAGGAGAAAAAGAAGAAAGAATTTCACTACAGAAACTAAGTGGAAGAAGGGTTAGTTTCAAAGAAGTTGCCAAGTCATTTGTAGCATGGCTTTACTCCTGAGCCGCCAAACAGAGTAAACTAAGAATAATTTCTCGCGACTTAAAGTGATGCCAGGAACAGAGGTTGGCCGAAATTTTAAAGAATCATAAGGAGTCTATAGTTTGGTCTGTTATCAAGAGTTAAAGGTATCAGTCCATCAATATGCATGCACAAAATATCGCTGGAAGAAAATGCAAAGCCAACTGTTGAACATCAAAGGAGACTGAATCCGGGGTGAATATAAGTGTGCGAGCCGAAGGAAGTGCTCAAATGGTTAAATGCCGGTTTTATCTATGTAATTTCGTATACCTGCTAGCTCACTCCATGTGGTTCCAAAGAAAGGTGGATTTACTGTGATCCGCAATGAAAGAAATGAATTAATTCCAACAAGAACAAAGGACAGGATGGAGAGGGCATTGATTACTGTGAAGTCGAACACGCAACCGTGAAAGATCACTTTTACCCTTCATTGATCGAAGTGTTGACAGATTGAAGGTAGACATCTCTCATTTTTGTTTCTTTCGACGGGTATTCAAAGCAATCGATTGCAATTGCACCGAGGACTAAGAAAGACCATCTACATGTCCCTATGGTACCTTGCCTTCGTAAGGATGCCATTCCGGTCAGGTGCAATGCCCCGCTACTTTCCAGATGTGCGATGTCGTTTCGGGGATTATTTATGAAGCCATGGTACTTTATGGATGACTTGTCAGCAGGTGGTCTGTGGCTTTTGAAACAATGTCTCAAAATAGTCTGGAAACAAGATTTCATATGCAAGTGATTTTACCAAATAAAGACTAAATCGGGAAAATATTACCATGGTAAATATGTATTGTTCTTGTCATAAAATTTCAATATAGGCTAGAAGTGGACTAATCCAGATTTATTATCAAACCCTTACACCTCCCACAAATGCAGGCGACATGGAGTTTCTCAAGCCGGATTTTATAGAGGTTCTATCAAAGACTTCAAAGATAGTCACCACTATGCATTTCGATAAGACACAAAAGTTTTCTGAATTATGATTCCTTTATAGTCAGCTGTGAAATCAACACTTATTAACATGACCCATCATGGTCGCACTTAATGGGATCAGTGGACGGAAACAATGATACGCGTTGATTTAAAAGAATAAATGACGTGTAAAAGAAGAGAAAATATTTGTTACATATTATGCTAGCAACCTTCCAATGAAGCACAAGAAACTATTCCACAACTGGAAAGAGATGTTTCATGTTTGCCGGTGAGAAATCTGTTACAGATTTGTGGATCCCATGTTATGGCCACATTGGCATCATGCCCATCAAATATCTCGATGTCAAAAAGGAAGTAAGCTTACATCAAGTATACAAATAAGTACTGCAAGAGTTTGATCTGGTACCCAAAGATAAAGGTGGACAATGTGATAGCCGATCTGTCCAGTAGAAAAAGAATGAAACAGTAAAAGGAGAAATGAATTAATAGAGTAACTCCTATGAACAAATGCTTAAGGTGTGTCATTCTGTAACTTCCATGAGAGGTCGATATTGTAGTCTCAACTTGCTCTGTGAGAGTTCCCAGGACCAAATGCACTGCACTAAAGTTTCAGAGGATCGACAAAGAGGTAATTACATCCCTGGATGATCCACTCGCACAAGAGGGGGCCATATGATTATCAAAGCACAGCGTAGAGGAACAATGTAAAATTCCAGAATGGATTGCTTAGCATCAACAATATGGGGACATTTTTCGGCAAAGAAAACAGCCTACAAGATACTCCAATCTTGATTTTATCGCCCACCATTCCCCAGAGATTTGAATTCAATGGCTCAAACTGGGGTATAGATGCCAAAAGATTGGAAGACGAAGAAGAGGAATGAAATGTCCCTAAAAGGCATACCAGAAAATTTTTATGTATGGGGAATAGGATTTTATGGGACTATTCCACCATCATTTGAAACCCATATACCCACGGCGTGGATTGCGTTTCCAATGGTGGAAGCAGTGGTTTGGCTCCAAGGAATGATAAGCATGTACTGCAGTTTCTTACAAAAGAATATGCCTTTGAGTGTGATTTGGAAACACCTTAATCCATCATTAGTGATGGGGAGCTATCATAAAACAAAATATTTGCAAATCTCACGAGTACAAAAGGGAATCAAGTATATATGAGTCTAGCTTATCATCCCCAAACCAACGGACAAGCAAGAGATTTCCAATAGAGATTAAAAGAACTTCATGGAAAAGACTGTAGTTCGCCACCTGCTGATCGGTCTTCCAAACTTGATGATGCACTTTGGCCACAGATCAGAGATCAAAACCTCATTGGAATGTCCCTATACAGAGTTGTCTTTGTAAACCATGTCATCTACCTCGAATCAAACACAAAGCCACGCAAGCCATCAAGAAGCTGAACTTTGGATTTGAAACCAAAGGAAGAGAGATTGCTCCAACTTGAAATGAAACCGAAAAGAACTAGGAAATGAAGCCTCACAATGTTAGAATATACAAAGACAAAAAACAAAGAAATGGGTATGGGATAGAGGGATTCTAGAAAAGAGTCTGGGAATAGGAGGAACAGTTCTTCTTTTAAAGTTATTTCGAGGAAGTTAAAATCCAGTGGAGTGGACCATACACCGGTAGTGTCAAATGACCACATTTAGGCGGTAACCTTAAAGACTGATCTTTGGGGAAGAATTTAAAGTCAATGGATAAAGGCGAAGCATTATCAAAGCGAGGGGAGGAAAGAAAGGAAGAGCTCAATTTGGTTTATTGAGAGAGAGAAAAATCCACTAACTTGACAAGTCTGCTAGGGGACTAAAAACTAACAGTGACTGGGAGGCAGCCCACTTAAATTCTAGTTCACGATTTTAGTTTTCTAATTTTAGGCATTTTGATATTTTTATAATTAAATCTTGATTTTGTTTTTCTTTGAGTTTTATAATACAGAATTGGTTAATTGCTCGAGAAATTAATTTTTGTTTAATTAAATCCTTTATGAAATGTTACTTGAGTGCTTATTCGAGTAAAGGGAAGGAGAGAAGAAAAGTAACAAATTCTAGAACCCGACTCCAGCAATTCACAGGAAAGAGCTATTTGAAAAAAGGGGAGCATTCTTTTCCTTATACAAATTCTGTGAAAATTGAATAGTATACATGTTTGAATTCTTTACGTGTGAAATGGGTTCTTTGATGATGAGAATTAGCTAATAAGTAGAAATGAAAAGTGTCTAGTTCATAAGAATTTGAGAACAGTGCATAACTGAGTCGCGACGAGCGCAGTGGCGACTGGCGGGCCGAAGTGCGACGAGAAGTTGAAATTATGACAGATTAGCATTGAAGGAAGGGCGAGGGCGGTCCGCAGCGAAAGTTATGCTTCGCGACATCGGCGGAATCAGCGACATAAATTGAGGTGTCGATAAAGGCGCGGTGCCCGAGCGAACCATTCCGCCGAAGAGTGGTGAAGGTCGGCGATGATTGATTATATCATCAAATACCTGATAATCGCGACCTAATGATAACTTGTCCCCGCATGAGTTTACTTATGTCGGCGACAACGCGAGCGGTCGCGACATAAGAGAAAAAGGAGTTTGCGGTAGGCGGCTTTTAATTTTGCCACTAAATTTAATGACAATTTTGATTGAAGTCGGAAGTGAAGTCGCGACAAGCCTGAATAAATGAGTAATAAATGACCTGATAATAAGCGGATTGCAGCGGTGAGAGCTCAAGCTGCCCCCACACTGCCGTCTCCTTCCTTGAGGCAAACCGCGACCATTCAAATGTCTTACGCATGTTCTGGGTTCCCCCCTGTTCAGCGAGGCCACTCGGAGTAGAGAATTTCCTTCCTCGAAGACCCTTTACCCCAAAACTAGCAAATGGCGAGCCCTTCTACCATGGTTCAAACCTAAACGAAATCATGGAAGAGTGTGTATGCAACGAAGGGTTCATATGGAACCTAATTGGAGAGCAGTGATACGAACAACTGAAGTTCAACCATTTTTGCGAAGCGGAAGACGAGAGGAGAAAGGAGAAGGAGAGGCAACGAGAAAGAAGGAGGATGACTTCATTTCGGAAAGCTTCACTACGTATCAAAGGAAGAAACACTATGCAAGAAAGGGTTGTAGGAAAGAGGGTTGATCATCTCATCTCCGGATTGAGTTGATATAGAGCAGCGAGGGTGGGGAGAAATTCTACAAACATCGAAAGGGCGGTTATGCGGCCTGATGCGTCAGAAAATTTTACTCAATCCCGAGTTTAGTGAAGAAAATTACGTTTATGTCGAGGAGAATGGGTGCTTTACCGGAGCGAAAATGTCGCGAGATGTATCGGATGGAAGGACGAGAAAAATGGATTAAATTACGAGAAGCTAATGGCGAAGGCCACTAGCAGGTGAGGAAGCTGCGAGAAATTAGCAGGGTGTGGGTGAGGCAGTGGAAGAAAGGAAAAGAGAGCAAAGACCACGACGGGAGATTTGTGAGAGGAGGCCGAGGTGTGGTTTATTTCTTATCCTCTGTGGTCCCTACTACTAAGCACGTTTGCACGGAGTAAGAGAGACAAGAGCGATCCTTCTCTATGCCATGCGAAAGATCTGAGATTGATCTTTGGAGACCCGATTATTGAAAATTCTATAATGAGGCTATCATGATGGTAATAATAAACGGGGGTTTAATCCCTCATCCAGCAATATCACAAGGTTATGTATTAGGGTTGGTGTGAAGGGAACATGGGAAGAAAGAGAGGAATGCCTAAATGTCACGCTCCAGCTCTAGCTTGGAATGCTTGTGAGGCGAAAGGAGTCAAGAAGGAATCATAGGTGGGAGTAGATTCGAGGAGATAAAGGGGAGGAGAGTCACGAGAACAAGAAAAGAAGACACCTTGATGGTGGAAAACCAAGAAGAACAAAATCGAAGCACGACGAAGGGAACACCTGTGCTGCGAGAGGGGCATGGAAGCATATGAAAGAGTCCACATAAGATTTCCGCTATGGCGATATCCACCAATGAGAAGCAGTTTGAGGAGAACCAGGAGAAAGCTCTAGAGGAGCCCAAGAAAATAACCAAATAATGGAGATGCTCATTTCTATGCAGAAAAGTATGGAAGAAAGAGAAAAGAAATGGAGCATTTACTTGAAGTGCGAGAAGATGTGCGTGGCTGGATTAAAAGAAGAGATCGATAATTAGGGAGAGAGAGGTTGAACGAGAAGGAGGAAATGTATGAAGAGAGTTGAAGAGAAAGAGAGAAGAAATGGGAAGAAGAGTTGAGTAGAAAGGAGGAGAGGGATGAGATCAAAGAAATTTTGAAGCTTCAAATGGAGGATAGGGATGAAGATCTCTTGAAAAGCTAAGAAACTAAGCCACTTGAGTCATTCTCTGATAGCCGAGTATGATCGTGATTCCCGACTCCTTAAAATCATAAAGAAAGAGATTGAGCAGGAGGCTAAAATGCCAGAAGCGATTAAAGGGTTTCAAGTCCCTATACAAGTCCTTTGCTGAGGACTTTTGAGAAGAAAATAGAAGAAAGAGATAAAAAGGTGGAGTAAAACAAGAAAATACGAAAATAAATTTGGAAAATTTGGACTTGATTAGCAAAAAATCTCTCCCATGATTCTTAGAAGTCATGAATGAGATGGAAGAACAATGAGCATTGGGGACAAACCAAGATGACGAACAGAAAGTTGAACTCACCCGATAGGTTAGTCCTTGAAGTTAGATGGAGAAAGAAGTATCGAAGAGGAGAATGAAATGAAATTCCACTGTTTTAAATTCTCTCAAATTTGGCTACTTTGGATGCGGACACCAAGCGTTTTTATGCTCCTCAATAAACCATTACCATTGATGATCTTTCTCTTCCTCCCTCTTCCTAATGTTGTTCTCAACACTTACAATTTGATCATCAATAAAACAAGGAAATTGTGAAAAGGAAATGTTTAACTGGCGGTAGTTAGCTTGTGTTTTATTTTTTTGCTTGACTTGTTGGGGGGAAAATAACATTGGTACTGATTGAAGAATGAAAATGTTTGAAATTTCTGTCTGAACTAGTTAAAGTAGTTTAACTATGAGATAAATTTGAACACAAATAAGTGCAAAATCAGTGCATGAATAAAGAAATTGGAATTAGGAACATTTATTGTTCTGTTCAAGATTCAGTTTAGTTGCAAAAATTGGAAGAGTGGTTATTCTTGATAGAGACAAAATACTTCCTTAAATAATGTAATTATACGATTGAATAAGTACAAGTCTTGAAGAAATAATACACATTCGGTCAACAAAACTTATGAAACTTTTGAAGGAATTAAGACATCTTCTAGAAATTCGGAATTAGATCCACAGATCCACAGGAACTTGTTTGATTATAGATTGGCGAAATCCTAGGTGAAACAGCCAACGAGGAAATGATAAGTAAGAAGAGGCCATCCTTGCGACTTGAGCCTTTAAGCCTACCCTGAGTATGCTTAAGCGTATTCTCTAGTTCTTTGATTTGAGCAGTGGCTTGGTTCTTCCAACAAACGACAATTGGCCCGAATTTCCCCTTCCTTACCAATAGCTGTGAGTAAAGAACCCAGGTATCAGTTTCTAGTTCGAAAGTGTAATATTAGGGAAGAACAGGTTTGGGGAATAATATTCCCAGATTTTGACAAGAAGGGTTGAAGAGTAAAAAAGGCAGAAGCTAGTGAAATAAGGAATAAGTTTTGTCTTGTGGCCTATTTCCCTTGAGGACAGGTAAACTCGTAGGAATTTTAACACCCAGCACCTAAATACTGGCCCAGTATGGAGTTACTTCATGAGTTCTCTAAGGTAATAGCTAGAAGACAAAACATTGCACTATTCAAATCATGAGAAGTAAAGGCAAAAGAGTTAAGAACAAGGAATATGCAGATAAATACATATGGAAAAGTGAGATTCCGTAAAAGAATTAAAAAGAGAATCGAGCTAAGATTAAGGAGGATGAGAAAGAAACAAAGAAAGAAAACGGAGAAGAGGATTTAGGCGACAATGTAGAGACAAGATAGAGCGGGTAATTTTTAACCCCAGAATTTTTCCATTATCTACCCGGTACCTCGCTTTTGGAGGCGTTGCTGCTGGCGCTGAAAGACCTCATTGATTTGAAGGTTGAATTTACCTACATTAGTGGAGATGAAGATGAAAAACAAGCATATGGGACTTTGATAAAAGCAGTCTAAGAAAAACTCCCAGAAGATCGGCCAAAGTTCATCATGATGATATTTGAAAGGATTGATGACACCGCACACACACCTGAGAACAAGACTTGTTAAATAAATTGTTTAAATACATTAGTTTATCAAGAAATTTTGTAATAGAAGTCTTGAGATTTGTGCCACGATGAGGTGTCCGGGAATCAAACAAAATTTATATCCTAAGTTCCTCTTTGCCAGTAGTCAAACTCTTTGCGATGCACTATGATGATCTAAGTCGAACACATGGATTGGTTTTCTTCGTACAAATGATTTGAGTGAAGTAAAAAATGGTGAATTAAATTTGGATTTTGGGATTTTGTAACCTTGATGGGTGCAATGGTTGGCAGCTGAAATTAAATAAAATAAAATGCAAAAAGAAGTCTCTGTGAAGTATCGGGATATTGGGCTTAGGGAAGTTCTAGGCAAGCGAAGTCCTCGAAGGGTCATTTCCTCGCGTTGGGGAGGATGACATATAGTCATCTCGACAGGATCTTCATTGCTTCTCAAACCCTAACCAAATATTTATCCTTTTGAAAAATGGCATCACCGGCCATCGGTGAGTCATGTGTGAAGAAAAGATCTCATGGACTCCCCTTTGATGGGTCATAGAGGGTAACTAATGAATATCAGTGGATCTAACATTAAGCGCAGACCTAAAAGCTTACTGGAAATAATAGCCATTCGAGGAGATTGAGGAGGTAAAAACCCTATAAGGTTAGAAAGGGAACACGGTGGCCGGTGGATACACAACGTGAAGAACAAGGGAACCTCCAGTGGCCTAGATCACGCCCGGTGACCTTACACTTGAAGGGGAAGGGTTTTGTGACCATCCCTCCAAGTTGTCATCCTTGGGTGATTGAAATGGAAAGAAGGGAAGAAAATGAAGATGCGGGAAAACGGGAGCTGAAAGCTTCCCAAAATTTATTGTGATGTTGATTTATTGTCATTTGTTACGGGCCCGAAGAGCATAACAGCCGAAGAGGGAAGTGCAAAACAATATTGTAGAGCAAAAGCAAAAATCTGAGTGGTGGGAAAGGAGAAAAACCAAAACGGCGTCGTTTAAACACAAAACGAGACGGCTAATTCGTATGCCGCAGTGAATTCGCTAGCATAAAGCGAAGAATTTCGCTATCTTTGCGAAATTCGCTTAATAAGCGAAATTCACGAATAGCGAAATTGAGAAATTCGCTATCAGCGATAAATTTAAGCTAGCTAGCGAAATTTCATTTAACCAGCGAAAATTAAGCGCAGTAATCCGGGTTTCTCTCACTGTGACTCTTTACGTTCCATTGACCCATTCCATTCTATGACTTGCTATTTTTTCCCTATTTCTTCACCGCTTTGAAATTCTTCATTCTGACTGGCTGAAATTGATATAACACAGAATGAAATCGGTAAAATCAACCCGACTTTGGTTATGATTGGATTGACACGATAATTTGGCTTCCAATTCCTACAAAAACTACAAAAACAACCTTGGAATGCAATTAGAAGCGCAATAGGGACCCGAACATGTCAATTGGGTTAATTATAATAATTAGTACACAAAAAGCGCTCAAAACCTATTAAAATGGGTTCAAATAGCACTTCACTGAAGGGCACTAATCACCACCCCCAACCGACACATTGCTAGTCCCTTAGCAATGCAAAAGAAAATAACAAAGAACATAAAACTATAACAAAACAATGTTCACAAAAATTATATTTTAAAAGGTTGTGAATGAGTAATGCCTATTAAGTAGAATCATCAAGCTAGGTGTCCAACCATGTCATGAGAGAAGAATGCCGCCTGAAATTAGTATCAAAGAGCCTCCTTCTTGGTGAATCAACGAGAAACTTCCACCCAAAACCTAAGTGTTTATTTGATTAGCTCAATGATAAGTGTCAGCTTGCACTCTCCCAAGCCTAGCTACTACCATGACCCTAGCATGCTAACCAACCTAAATAGATCGGGACTACCTCTTATTCCACAGATTCTTTTTGTGTTGTAGGGTGCAATCTTGAGGAATCGGCCTGCAAAGTCCATGTAGCAGGATCTACAGGTGACTCCCAGCCAATTAAGGCTTAGGGCACGAGTCATTGAGATCTTTAGGCCGCTGCTCTTGAGGTTTCACCAGGACTTCGGATTTGGGCTACCAGCACCTACAACTTGCTAAACTCCACCTATCCACCCGTAACTTGAGCACTAAGTGGTGACGATTGAAAGGTTTAGGGCACCGAGGCTTCAAGGCTTTAAGCCATATACCCCTCGAGGCTGAGTGCTTAGGTTTCAAGGCCAAAGCATTTGCAATATTTATTCTTTTTCTTTTCTTTTCTTTTTCTTTCTTTTTCTTTTTTTCTCTTTTTTTCGACCGCATTGGCCTTCTTCCACATCCTGGGTCTCTTAACTTTGTTAGGTCCAATGAAACTAGGGTAGGTTATGCAAAGTAAAGGAGGTTGCGCAGTTTCTCGACTATCATTGAAACTGCTGATAACAAATTATTAGTTGGCTAAGGTGGAAAGGTTGAAAGGCAGCAAGAATTCAACTAATCATCCACTCCAATTAGGCATGGAACCGATCCCAACATCAATAGAATTGGACAAATTTTCAATTTTCAAACTATGAGCTAAATGAAACACGAGGCTGGTTAAAACGGGTCCAAATTTTTGAAAAAGAAGATTTGCATGGTATATGACTTTATAGAAAAACAATATAATACTTGAACATCACAAAATGGAGGCACACAGAAAATAATAACAAAACATAAATACAAAAGCCACTTCCTTTGCTAACTCTCCCCCGAGCTAAACATCTCGGTATCGTAGAACTAGTTGGAAAACTAGAGAAGGAGATGTGACCTCTTTGATAAGATGTGATCGTGCTGGATAGGAGACTTATGGCTTTCCATCGACACCTCCATTTACTCGGTTGGGCTTCAAATAAACAAGTTAGGAGAAGAAAGAGAGGAAAAAAGTGACCAGTTGGGCAATTTTTAAATTATACTTTCACATGTCATCTCAAAAATATTTCTTTAAAGCGATATTTGGATTACTATATTTCTCTAAACTTCCATGGGACCGAAACAAAAAGCAGATTCGGATGAAATTTATTATCGAAACAAAATTGGAGGTCAAAAGTGGGGCCCATAGCGAAATTTTTCGCTAAGCTAGCGAAATTTCACTAGCTTAGCGAAAATTTGACATAACAGGAATTTAAGCTATGTTTGAAATTTAAGCTATGTCTATTGAAAAAATTTTTAATTTTGTTTTTTAGAAAAATCAAATAAAATAATTAATAAATAAAAATAAAAATAAAAATAATAAAATAATAAAAATAAAAATAAAAACATTTTTTTAAATATTTTTTTTTAAGAGAAATTTTTTTTTGTTTATATATATATATAAAGCAGTAATAAAAAATAAATATAATTTTAAAAAAAAA